>JARQOC010000003.1:626688367-626713359 GCA_033576535.1 Allobates femoralis
CACACAGCTCATCTTACCAGTCTCCTGCTGCTTGCTTGCTGGCTTGTGGGTCCATTTTCCCTTTCACTTACTTCTGGTCCCGCCCATGAAGTTTCATGGGTATTCACTTCACTGACCGTCAACAGCCAATCACAGATGCTCATGCTCTGTGAGAGCATCTATGATTGGCTTTAGCCATCAGACTGCATTTCCATAATCTGTCAGTGTTTGGTTGTCATACAACAAGGGCGGGGAACTCCAAGCCTCTAGGGCTGCCAACAGGTCATGTATTCAGATTTTCCTTAGTACTAGTTTGGAATTATCACCAGTTCATGTGATTCAATTATCACCTGTGCAATACTCAGCAGATCCCCAGTTCCTCACCCCTGTCATACATATTAGTGTATGGCAACCAACTTGCCATCATAGTGTGTCACCCGTCAAAATAATGGTAAAATAACATTGCATTGTATTTCTCGCTGTTTTTAATATTCAGTTAAGGTATATATAGGCAGCTGAGGGGTGGTATTATCAGATTGGCAAACCCTATCGTTCTTGGCCCCCACCATGCTATAGAATTGCCTCCTAGAGCCACCCAAAAAATTGGCACATTCATAAGAAGCAAAAAGTTCTACTGCTTTATACTCCTCCTCCACTTGGCATGTAGCAGTGCCAAACTGGGCAATAAGGGGTTAATAAAACCTTTCTATTCCCAACTCACTTACCGGACCAAAGCTGGTGGCTCATTCATTCAATGTTTGCAGGCTGTGATGACAGAACGCTGTGTTCTTCATTGCAGCCTTCAATCAAGAAGGCATCATAGATGATTGAGGGTGGGTATGAGGGAGTAATAAAGATATAGTCCAGGTATGTGTATGTTTTTATTTCTAATAAAATGTTTTCTTTCTGTGTTGTCTTCTTCACTATTTACTTGAACTTCTTAATAGATTATCATTAGCCCAACATTAAGAATTTCAGGAGCTTCTTATAAATGAGCCAATTCCTGGGATGGCTGTGGTGCTATTCCATAGCATGGAATGGCCCAATAATAATGGGACCTTACCCTGTTAAGAATATATCAGCCCTCAGATGCCTGCTTTAAGGCCTCTTTAACACATCTGTACTAGGGATGAGCGAGTATGCGTGTCACTACTCGGTACTCGCATGAATATCTTGGTACTCGGGGTACTCGGCGAGTACTGAGTAATCTTGCGATACTCTTGCTATACTTGGGGTCCACCTCCCTGCATGTTGGCACTCTTTATAGAGCCAGCCCACATGCAGGGATTGGCTGACAGACACTGTAATGCCACAGCCATGTTGGTTGTGGCATTACAGTGATTGGCTCACCGCACAGCGTCATCAGGTCTTTATAAGATCTGACCGTGCTGTGCTCGTCACTGTGCTCCACAGACAGTCAGTGTAGGGAGAGGTGCTGCTGATTGAGGGACAGATTTTTGGCCTTTCAGCTAGCGTAGGCGCAGGGCTGACAATATAATTACCACAACAGTCCTTCTGAGGACAAATAGAGCTGTGTACAGGCAGGCAGGGAGACAGGGTATATAGCAAACTTTGTTGTGCCAGTATACCAGCCTGCATCACATCTGGGGCTGGTGTACAGGCTGGAAATCTCATCCATCCCAAAACAGTGCTTTTAGGGATTAATTTAGCTGTCTACAGGCAGTAGGTTGTAGCATAAATTAGGATACGCCAAAAGACTCTGTATTCTCGTTTGTGTCTGACCAGTCCACCTGCAGGGCCTCAATCTCTAATCTCAGTGTCCAGCTAAAAACCAACTCTTGTGTGCATTCATTTACCATTTGTGTGCGTCAGGAGTGGGTCGTAGCATAAAATAGGATACGCCAAAACACTCTTTATTCTTGTCAGCGTCTGTGTCTGACCGATATACCTGCTGGGATTTAATCTCTAATCTCTGTGTCCAGCTAAAAACCAACTCTTGTCTGCAATCATTTTGCATCTTAGTGCGGCAGGAGTGGCTTGTAGCTCCAAGTAGTATATGCCAAAACATGGTATACACGTCAGAGTTTGTGTCTGACCATTCCAGCTGCCGGGATTAAACCGCAGTAACTTGTAATCTCAGTGTGCAGCTAAAAACCATCGTTTGGACATCTTCATTTAGCTGTATACAGGCAGCACAACATTGAAAATGCGCAAGACCGGTGTCAAGGGACAAGGAACTGGACGTGATGGTGGTGCAGGCAGAGGCCGAGGGCTTGTGCAAGCTTGAATTGCACCACGACAAACACCCACATCATCTCGCTCGACCTTCCTGTCCCAATTTCTAGGGGACCGCAGCAGTACACCACTATTAAACCAATACCAGTGTCAACAGGTTGTTAGTTGGATAGCGGATAATGCTTCCAGTCAGTTTGACACCACCACAAATACACTTGGACACTCTGAAGAGCTGTTCACTTATCTATTCGTAGATTCTGGCCTCTCGCCAGCTCCAGTTGCAGTGGGTCATGGGGAGATCGTACGTACCGATGCACAAATATTTGAGCAGACACGGTCTCACGAAGGTAACGGTGGGAACGTGTCTCAACAAGAGGTGGACGATGATGAGACACAATTGCCAGAAAGTCAGGAGGAGGACCAGGGTGCGGAAGTGGAAGACGACATAGTGGATGATCCAGTAACTGACCCAACCTGACAGAAGGACATGAAGAGCGAGGACAGCAGTGCACAGGGGGAGTTAGGCGTAGCCTTACAACAGGCCGGAAGAAGCAGGGTGGTGGCCACAGGCAGAAGGCAGAACAACAACACGACAGAAGTTGCCAGTAAAACTGTTAGGTCTTCCTGAGTCTGGCTGTTTTTTAAGGTGTCTGCAGATAATTCCAAAAAGGCCATTTGCAACATCTGCCATGCCAGCATCAGCAGGGGTACCAAAAGTAGCAGCCTGACCACCACCAGCATGATCAGGCACGTGTCAGCAAAGCACCCGACTTTGTGGGATGTACACCAGAGTCCAGGAGCAGTGTCTGCGGGTGACACCTCTCCGTCTTCCACTGTTGTGCATGTAATACGATTCCCTCTCCATACTGCCTGCGAAGATGCCTCCTGTCCTTCACCTGTAGTTGCACAAGCAGAAATAGCACCATCATCAACCACATCCTTGTCCCAGCGCAGCGTTCAGTTATCTATACCCCAATCTTTGGAACGCAGGCGCAAATACGCTGCCAACGCCCCACATGCCACAGTTCTAAATGCACACATTTCACGACTGCTTGCGCTGGAAATGTTGCCTTTTAGGCTGGTGGAGACGAAAGCATTCCGCAACCTGATGGTGGCGGCTGTCCCCATGTTACTCGGTCCCCAGCCGCCACTATTTCTCCCGGTGTGCTGTCCCCGCATTACATAAGCATGTGTCACAAAACATCATACGTACCCTTAACAACACAGTTTCAGGCAAAGTCCACCTAACCACGGACACGTGGACAAATGCTTGTGGGCAGGGCCGGTACATCTTGCTGACGGCACACGGGGTTAACATTCTGGAGGCCGGGACCCAGTCTGAGCTTGGGACGGAACACGTCCTTCCAATTTAAAGGATTGCAGGCCCCAGCTCAGTCAGGGTTTCACCCACAGTGTACAGCTCCGGAACATCATGCTCTTCAGCCTCCTCCTCCACCTCCACTTCACCCTCCATACCAGTTCCAAGCTGGAAGCACTGCAGCACTGCCTCGGCTAAGCGGCAACAGGCTGTGCTGAAGCCAAGATGCGTAGGTGACAAACCCCACAATGCTGAAGAGTTGTGGACACCTCTGAAACAGCAAGCAGATCTCTGGCTCACACCGCTGAACCTACAGCCAGGCATGGTCATGTGGGACAATGGCCGGAACCTGGTGGTGGCTCTGAGGCAAGGCGAGCTGACACATGTTCCATGCGTGGCCCATGTGCTCAACCTCGTGGTTCAACGGTTTATTAAATCCTACCCGGACCTGTCAGATCTGCTCGTCAAAGTACGCCACCTGTGTGCCCATTTTAGAAAGTCACATACTGCTTCTGCCGGCCTTGCCGGCTTTCAGCAGCGTTTGCAGCTTCCGTCTCACAGACTGGTGTGTGATGTCCCCACATGTTGGAATTCCACACTGCACATGTTGGTCAGGATTTGTGAGCAGAAGAGGGCAGTTGTTGAGTACCAGCATCAACTAGGCCGTCGGTATATGGTTCAAACTCCACACATAAGACCTCAGGAGTGGACATGGATGTCCGACATATGTACCGTCCTCCATAACTTTTTTCTCATCATTTGGTTTTTATTGGGTAAATTTCTTTACATGGACAAATAAAACATGTACAACAGTAATACAAAAAGAAAGAATCAAGGATGAGGCTTTCAAGTGGGGGAAGAACGGGGTACAAGTAGGGGGGTACAAGTATAAGTTGAGTTGAGAGTGGCATCACGGAGGCACGGCACCGCAGGCACGGTATAAATGTGAAGGGTTACACCCGCCCATGCGACGAGGTGTTTTAATGTATAGGAGTCTGAGTTGCTGGGGCGCAGATTTTTTGGGACAAGCTAGATTGAGGAGCCGCCGAAGTGGCCGTGCTTAGTAGTGAGTACGGTCAAGTTCAGTCGTTCTGCTGACTCATGTGCCGGTGGTCATTTTTAGAGCTTGAGCAGGTTCGTCCCCATAGTGGTGAAGAGGGGTGATAGGAGTCCATGAGTTTGTCTTCATTCGTCCTTCCCAGGAGGCACCACCGCCACCGTGTTCTTTGCCACTTAGAGGCGTTACCTCATCAGGGTAAGAGTGAGGGTTAGAGTGAAAAGAGGAAAAAGGAGAAGAGCCTTAGGACAGGGAGGGGGAGGCCTGGGGAAGAAGGGGGGGGGGGGATATGGGAAGGGGAGGTTGGGGAGGGAGGTGAGGAGGCAGTGAGTACCGGCTGCATTCCCTTCATCTCCGTACCAGAGGTCCGGATGCGCGGATGATTTAGCTTAGCATGGTAGCCGCAGCGCCAGAGGGTGACGGGCCCAAAGGTCCCATGCTTCTGTGACATATCTCCTTGCCCCCCGCTCCAAGGCCAGATAATATTCGTGTGTAAAAATTACATTGATTTTGTTTGTTAGATCTTTAATTGTTGGTGGAAGTGGGTCTTTCCATTTGGACGCCACGCATAGCCTGGCAGCCGTCAGGACATAGGTCATCAGTCTACGGATCACTGGGGGGAAAGGCATGACGCCCAGGTGTAGTACTGCAAACCTGGGGCTCAAGTGGGATCGAGGTCTCAGTCACCGTCGTCAACAGGGAGGCCGTGGAGAGCCAGAACTGATGTATCTTCGGGCAGTCCCACCACATGTGGGAGAGAGTACCGGTTTGACCGCACTGTCTCCAACAGAGGGGAGAGGCGTTTTTGGTGAACTTCGCTAGCCTCACTGGGGAGGAGTGCCAACAAAGGTGAATTTTCTTAGTTAGTTCGACATGGATGAGGCAACGCGACGCTTCCAGAACGCAATGAATGGAGTCCTCCCAGTCCTCTGAGGTCGCCGTGAAGCACAGCTCTTCTTCCCAGGCCCTGACATGTGCAGGGATGGGGGAGGACTCAAGTTCTGCGAGATCCGCGTAAAGCTGCGCGAGTCCCCTTTTCGGGGGCGGGTCATCAAAAAGACTGCGTCGCAGGGCCGAGGGGGCTCTTGGAGGGGTCAGGTTATGTCCAAATTCCGAAGAACGGATCAAATGTTGCACCTACAGGAACAATAGGAATGTGTTCCGGAGGGCTGGGAAGCTCACGGTGAAGTCCTCCCAGGACATAAGGCGAGGGCCGGCCATGATGTCCCCCAAGGTCTGCGGGCCGCCACTCCAGGGGGAGAGGTTCAAGGAGGGGATGAACCACTTGAGAGCCCCCAGAGGAAAAGCCTCCGTGGGGATCTTGGTCCACTCCCCCCTCAAAGCTCCCAACACCCGGAGAAGCTCGTTGACGGTACCCGGTGTCCCAATCGGGGAGACCACCCCCGCAGTCCTCGCCACAATGAGGCTCCGGATAGAGCCCTTCTCAACCATCGCCTCCTCGAGCTGCCTCCATCCCTGGGGATTCGTATCCCTCCACCATCCCCCAGCCGCCTCCAAAATCGTCGCTCTCCGATACCTTTCTACGTCGGGGACTCCCATATCCCCGTTTGTTAGGTGTTTGCACATGGCCGATTTTTTAATTCTCGCCGGTTTGTTAGCCCACACACATCTACTGATGAGCGCCTGAAGTTGCGCGACCGACCCGGATGGGAAACGAATCGGGACACAACGAAACATGTAGAGGATTTTTGGCAACCACATCATCCGCACAGCCTGGATCCTAGCCATGAGCGACATTGAGGATAGCGGAAAGCTTTCCAGCGCCCGGGACAGGTCACCAAGGATGTGCGTGATGTTTTGTAGGGCTACTGTCGTAGAGGAGCTTAAAATAATCCCCAGATACTTGATCCCTGAGGGTGTCCATCGGAAGGGGAATGTTCCTGACAATCGCGCCGTTTCTTCCCTCCCAACACCAAGGGGTAGGAGCTCCGATTTGGGAATATTCAATTTGTAGTAGGAGATACCTGCGAAGTGGTCAATCTTTTCCAGTACAACTGGGAGGGAGGAGGAAGGGTTTTCCATCATCACTATGACATCGTCGGCATACAACCCCACCACATGCTTCCTGGAGCCCACCACAATCCCAGAGATCCCTGGGTCAGATCGTAATGATATCGCCAGGGGTTCCATGAGGAGGGCAAACACCAGGGGCGAGAGGGGGCAGCCTTGCCGGGTGCCATTCGTAATGCGGAAAGGTCTGGAAACCTGTCCAGATGCAAGAACCCTGGCACATGGGTTGGAATATAGGCTGAGGATGGCTGACATGATAGGGCCCGAAAACCCAAAGGCGGAAAGTACCTCCCGGAGGTATCCCCAATGTACCCTGTCAAATGCCTTCTCGGCATCAAGAGACAGGAATACAGTGGGGACCCCCCTTTTTTCTGCCACCTCTATCAGATCGAGCATCCTCCTTGTGCCATCCATGGCTTGGCGACTTCGCACGAACCCCACTTGGTCGAAGTCGACCAGGAGCGAAACTGCATCTCCAAGTCGGTTAGCAATCAGCTTGGCGTACAATTTAAGGTCGGTGTTGAGAAGGGAGATAGGGCGAAAGTTTTCAGGTCGATCGAGATCCTTCCCCGGCTTAGGTATAGTGGTTATCGTGGCTTCCAGCGCAGAGCTGGGAATGGAGCCCATCGACTGCCACTTGTTGAAGAGACGTAGCAAGTACGGGGATAGGATGTCGCCGAACATGCTGTAGTATTCGTTAATGAACCCGTCCGGTCCGGGGGCCGATCCCCCCTTAGCTGCCCTTGCCACCCCCTCCACTTCCGCAAGCGAAAACGGCCTGTTTAATGCCTCCAAGGCCTCCAAAGGGAGCGAGGGGAGGTGCAGTCTGCCCAAGAAATCAGAGATCGCCTCCGACGTGGGCTGAGGAGTCGAGGGATCATCTCTCAGGTTGTATAAACCCTCATAGTAGGACGCAAAAACCTCCACTATCTCCCCCGGATGCCTAACCAGTGTGCCCCGAGCATCTCGTAATGCTGAGATCGCCGAACGGGCTACCTTGCGTCGAAGTCTGTTCGCAAGCAGTTTCCCGGCTTTGTCCCGGATTCGTAGTATTTTGTTCGCATTTTTCGTAGGCTAATTTCATGCAGGTAAAGCAAATGAGAGCGCAACTGGGTCCTGATGGAGCGGATTTGGGTCAGGGGGTGTTGGGAGGGCGACTTTTTATGGAGATCCTCTAAACTGTGCAAATCAGAGAGCCAGCCTTCCATCAGGCGTTCCCTACGTTTTTTGGCCTGAGAGGCCTTTTGGAGAAGGAGTCCGCGGAGGACCGCTTTGTGGGCGTACCACAACGTGTCGTCCGCGATCTCCGAGTCATCGTTGATGCGAAAGTAAGAGGAGATCGCGTCTGCGACGGACTCCGCTACTGCGTTGTCCGCGAGTAAGCCCGCGTTTAGTCTCCATCGTCGGGGAGCGCCACCCCCCGACCCCAGATTCACCACCAGGTCTATCGGGGCGTGGTCCGACCAGGAGATCAGTCCAATCCCCGAGGACCCACAATGCTCCAGGGCCAGGTCGTTGACCAGGAAAAAATCAATCCTGGAGTATGTTTTGTGCACAGACGAGAAGAACGAGAAGTCCCTCTCCTCCGCGTGGTGGTACCTCCAGACGTCGTGGAGGCGGCGCTCCCGACAAAGGTCGCCCATTCCAACTCCTCTCTTGGTCTGCGCAGACGAAACGTCCATGCGCTGTTCCATCACCGCATTGAAATCCCCACAGATTATCAACCTGTTTGCGTCCTCCATCTCCAGACGTGTCAGGAGCGCTCTCGCGAATTTCAATTGCCCTGTGTTAGGTGCATACGCTGTAACTATGGTGTAAAGTGCTCCGCCTATGTCGCAGCGCAAGATCACGTATCTGCCTCCCGGGTCTGTGTAGACGGAACGAAGGGTGAACTGCACAGTGTGCTTCACCAAGATGGAGACTCCCGCCTTTTTTTGCATCGCATTAGCGTGGAAGGCATGAGGGTACTGTGTGTGTTTCAGCCTGACGTTGTCTGTCGCCAGGAGCGTTTGGCCGGCGAGTTTAGTCCTCGTACATTCAATGAAACAATTTTACAAGACATGGCGGGGGCGCTGGTGACGCGGGGGTGGAAGCCGGCAAGGAAGGAGATAGGACCTCTTCGGAGAGGAAGGGGAGGGTAGAGGGCGAGGGAGAAGAAGGAAGGGAGGGATAGGCGGGAAGAAAGGGCGCGAAAGAGAGGGCTGGGAAGAAGGGGGGAGGGGTGAAGAAGTGGTTGGAGATCTAGGAAAGAGTTTTGAGATCCAAGAAAGGAGAAAAGTCAAAGGGTAGTAACGTTATGTAAATAACAGTAAATCACACGAATTAGTGGACAGATCTGCAATACAGACAGTGGTCTGCGCAGATTCCAAGCGGGGGTAGGGAGAGGAGGCGAAGGACCGGCACAGCCGGAACATAGGTCTCCAGTCCCCAGTACACACCGATTAAAGTAACACTAACCGGTGGAGAGGTCCAAACGAGCGGAGGTCATAGCAACCGGCCCAAGTCCGCCGCAATAGTCCCGAACTTTAAAAGTTCTTGTCTGCTCTGTGGAATCACACAGCATTGTTGTCTCCTGGAGCCGCTTGCTCGTCTGGTAAATCCTCTAGAGGAGGGGGCCTGGCGCCTTCCCCTCTCCCTGGTGAGGCAGCAGGGAACAGGCTTTTCCGTAGGAACGTTGGTGAGGCGAATGAGTGTCGTCTGCCGTCAAATCGAAAGTTCAGGGATACCGGCGAGCCCCAGGTGTAAGGGATGCCTCTGTCACGGAGGATCCCGCAGCTGGAGGCAAACTCCCTCCTTCGGGCTAGGGTCCCAGGGGACAGGTCCTGATACACCGCCACACGGGCGTAGGTGCCGCGTATAGGGGGACCCTGCCGCATCCTGCGGAGGAGCTGGTCTGCAACCCCGGTGTGATGCATACGGACTAGGATGTCTCTGGGTGTCCCCGCTGGGAGGCCTCGTGGTTTGGGGATCCGGAAGGCTGACTCAATCTCCAGATGAGCCGGGGGGAGACTAGAGAGAGCCATCAATAGAAAGTCTTTCGCAAGTGCTGCAGGGCTCTCCGCCTCTCCAGCCTCAGTGACGCCTCGGAGCTTAAAGTTATTACACCTTAGTTTGTCTTCGAGATGGTGCAAGACATTGTTGATGGAGCTTATTTCCTTGTCTATAGTCGCATAATCGTCGGCCAAATTGTTGTGCGCCTTCGCGATCTCTCCCATCTTTCCCTCCAAATGATCCGTGCGTTCCGCGATCGCTCTCACCTCCTCTCTGACGGAGCCCAAGAGTGCCGCTATTTCGGTCATCATGGAGTCCCGGAAGGATCCCAGAAGCGCCTTCAACATGCCCTGAGTTACCGGGGCGTCGTCATCAGACATAGGCTGTTTCGATTTGCCTCGGGTGTTTGGGCCTGGACTGGCCGAAGGTCTGGAGTCCAGGGAGAGGCGTTCGGTAGCCGGCGCCATCTTAGGGAGGGTGGCTCTTGGTGAGTCGGGGGAGAAGTAGTCCGTGAGCCAATTCCCAGCTGGGGGCCGTTTAGACGCTTTCTTCGACATCTCACCGGAGGCAGCAGAGTTAGGAGAGGTGGTTTGTTCGGTTCAGAGTGGATCCGAGCAGCTAGGACGCCGTTTGATCGTCGTAGGACGGGTCGGTTGCCAGAGCTCTTTCAATGTGCGACCAGCGCCATCAACTGCTGGACACGCCCCCCCCCTCCAAAACTTTGAGGACTCCACCAAGACGGTGAGCAGCGATGACGCCATCATTAGCATCAACATCCCGCTTCTCTGTCTTCTAAAACGCTCTCTGCTCAAAATCAAAGACGATGCTTTGCAGGCAGAGCACTATGAGTTGGAGGAAGAAACCGTACTGGGTGATTACACACAGCCCAGCTTCATCTCATCCCAACGTGCATTGGAGGACTATGACGAGGAGGAGGAGAATGAAGAAATAGAGCTACTTTCATGCGGAATTGACGATAATACATGCACAACCGTCAGACCGTCGGTTCAGCGTGGATGGCCAGAGGACAGGGGAGAGGAGGAGGAGGATGATGAGGCCAGCATGGACAGTCATGCTGTTGGCGAGGACAATGAAGTCTTGCCTGTTAACAGTCTGGTGCACATGGCTGACTTTATGTTACGTTGCCTGTCTCGTGACCCTCGCGTTATCAACATCTTGGCGGTCACTCATTACTGGTTGGTGACACTTTTAGACCCACGCTACAAGGAGTTCTTTATTTCTCCTATTCCCAAGGTGGAGAGGTCTACAAAAATGCTGCAGTACCAGAAGGCCATGGTCGCAGAATTAGTCAATAAATTCCCTTCTAAAAACGCTAGCGACAGAGGTCACGATTCGGTGAACAGCCAAGGCGTCCAGCCGAGAAAGGCACAAGTGCAATCCAGCAGAGGTAGGGGAACACTTTCAAAGATCTGGGACACTTTTCTCAGCATCTCCCGTACCACAGGCCCTGAGATGCGTGGTAGTGTCACAAGAAATGCAAAGTTTGCAAAGATGCTGAGGGAGTACCTTGCCGATCGTACAAAAGTGCTCCTAGACTCCCCTGAGCCTTATAAATATTGGGTATTCAAGCTGGACACGTGGCAGGAATTGGCTCTCTACGCCTCGGAAGTCCTGGCCTGCCATGCCGCTAGCGTTTTGTCAGAGCGTGTTTTTAGTGCCACAGGTGGAATCATTACTGATAAACGCAACCACCTGTCAACTGAAAATGCTGACAGGCTGACTCTGATCAAGATGAACAAGGGTTGGATTGGGCCTGACTTCACCACACCACCACCAAATGATAGCGGAATTTAAATTTTGTGCCGGTAAATTGCCATGCACCTCCGCACACCCACATATCGGTGCACACTTCATGACTTTGGCTACTTGCTGTACTGCTTCTCCTCCTCCTCATCCACCACCATCATATGATCAGTGCGACCATGGTTCATGGTTTTTACATCATATTTATGATGATGATGACCCTAACCGTTCAAAAGTAAGGCAGTAATTTCATGTATACCCACCAGGGGTAAATGTTTTAGTCCATGCTTACTAAATGGGCATTACAAGTACAGAAGACCCACTCCTTTGTAATGGGAACAATATTTAGAGGCTTTCCTCCATGTTTCTTTCCAGGGGCATTGGGGTGCCTCCCAATTTTTGTCTTCCCTGCCTAGGGCAATCCTACAAAAGACCCACTTCCTTATAATGTGCACATTATTAAAAGAGGCCCTCATGCACGTCTCTTTCCAGGGGCATGGGAGTGCCACACAATTTTTGGCTTCCCTGCCTAGGGCAATCCTACAAAAGACCCACTTCCTTATAATGGGCACAATATTAAAAGAGGCCCTCATGCACGCCTCTATCTAGGGGCATAAGAGTGCCACACAATTTTTGGCTTCCCTGCCTAGGGCAATACTACAAAAGACCCACTTTCTTTAAATGGGCACAATATTTAAGACGCCCTCATGCACGTCTCTATCCAGGGGCATTGGTCATGGAAATCACTTCCAAAAACGAATTTCTATGTGTGACCCCAGCCTAATAAAGAATTTAATGCAAGCTTTGTTTTGACAGCTGGCACTAAGCCCAAGGTTCCTAATGTCAGGCCAATGTTAGACCCTGCCATTAAGAACCTCTTAGTAAATGTTAAATAATGCACAAAACACAGAGAAAAATATTTTTATTGCAGCAAAAAACACAAATACAAATTTTGACTCCATCTTTATCACTCCCCCATACTCTTCCATGAATCTCTGAGACATCTGTTCCTGCCAAGGCCTGAAACTGCATAAGTTTGATCTGTGGCAGTGAACGGGGTGATGTCATGGTTTGGTTCACCTGAAGTCAGATAAAGCGACATGGCTCTCTGATCTGACGTGACCTTTACCGCTCTGAAGTGTAACAATCGAGCATGTATAGGAGAAAAAGGATTAAAGACCGCACTCCCACTCCAGGAAATCCATGAAACACATCTGTTTTTGTGTGGTGTTTTCTGAGGTAGGAGTTTAACTCCAAAACAAGTAAATAAACCGGCATCTGAATTCCCAACAACATGAATCATATGGATTTCTTGGAGCGGGAGCGCAGTCTTTAATCCCTTTTCTTCTATACATGCTTGTTTGTTCCAACACGTGGGAGGACTGCTGCAGACCGAAAAAGCTTGACAACTTTAGTTGTCACAGGTGCTAAAGGGGGTTGTTTTATTGGTTTATGTACCTATTCCTGTGCCAGATTTGCCAATAAATAAACTTTTTTTCAAGCATCTTGTTTCAAATTTATTGGAGTGCCAGAGCTATGTCATATTTTACTCAGTATTTTCCTCTGTGCACCCTAAAGACGGTGAGCCCAACATACCTCATCACTGACTAAAGGGGGTTGTGACGTCTCATAACCCAAACAGGGGAGCCGCTAAAATACTTGCTAAACATTAAAAATTATCCAGATTTACACCATTGTGAGCCAATTTCCCTTTCAGTGTTTTATACCTGCTTTGAAGTGTGACACAGGAAAGTTCATCTCAGGTAAGAGAGACCATGGTAGATGCCAGAATGCTTGGGCTTTTTGCCTGTTATGCCTAAGGATGGGCAAACATCTCTTTTTTCCCCATGTTCGGGAGTGGGGCTGGCCTATTAAAGCAAGGAAAGAGTTAATCTTGCTGTTATACTTGCATTCTGACCTCCCGGTGAGACGCATGCTGCGCCTCCCCTTAACTTCTGCAGACTCACAGTGCATCAGGTCAGCGCAAACTATCCATCAAAATTAGAATGAAATTAAACTCTATAGCAGGAAACCCAGGAGGACACCACTGCTGACACACACACATAAAAAGATAGACTGCAGTTTCCTAAAATATATAAGAATAAGCCATAGGCTGTGGTCACATTTGGGCTGGGACCCACGTTTCCAGGCAGCGCTAAAATCTTAGCAATTTCTGCGGCTACGGACAGTGTTAATGGCAAGCGCTGTCTAGTAACGGGGCCCCATAAAAACCCGTAGTTTACCTTAGTTGCAGCTGCACACAGAGCTCCAGGATAGGCGCTTTAGCTGAGCGCACAGGAAATGCTGCCTGCAGCGTTTTCCTGTGCACTCTTGAAAAGCACCCGTCCTGGAGCTCTGTGTGTGGCTTCAACTATGGTAAACTACGGGTTTCTATGGGGCCCTGTTACCAGGCAGTGCTTACCGTTAACGCTGTCCGCAATGGCAGAAATTGCTAAGATTTTAGCGATGCCTAGAAATGTGGGTCCCAGCCCAAATGTGACCACAGCCAAAGTCCTTTGGGGAACACATCTTGTGAACAGATGAGACTAAGATACAGCATTTTGGTAAACCACATCAGTTTATGGTTTACTG
The DNA here is from genome assembly GCA_033576535.1 of Allobates femoralis. NCBI lineage: Eukaryota > Metazoa > Chordata > Amphibia > Anura > Aromobatidae > Allobates > Allobates femoralis. The sequence goes on from JARQOC010000003.1 coordinate 626,702,296, forward strand.
AAAAAGAAATGAGCCATACAAGCATAGAATACTCTACCTACATTCAAATTTGGTGAAGGTTCAAGGATGTTTTTTGGTTGTCTTGTTGCCTTTGGCACAGGGTGCAATGTATCCTGAAATCTGAAGGTTACCAAGAACTTTTGGGTTGCAATGTAGTGCCCAGTGTCAAAAAGTTGGGTTTGAGTCATAAGTCTTCCAGCAGGAAAATGATGCAAAATTTACTTCAAGAAGATCTTAAAATGGATTAAGACAAAATGTGGCTGAGTTCTAAAGTGGTCACCAATGATTTTGGATCTAAATTACATTGAACATTTATAGCGAGATCTTAAAATTGCTGTTGAGAGAAGGCAAAACAGAAGTCCAAAATTCAAAATTCCAGCTGAAAGGTGTAAAATACTTGTTGATATAGACAGCTATTGATTGTAGTTATTTATTTGAAAGGGTATGCACCAAGTATTAAGATGAGGGTGCCAACAATTTTTTCAGGACCATTTTTGGAGTTTTGTTTGACCTTACACAACAGTACTCTAATTCCACTCTGTCTTAAAGCTATAGGGACATAGTTCCCCTCTCTGGCTGTTGCTTGTCCATTACTCCCACTCTCCCTCTTTTCCTTTTATGTTGTAATATATAAAGCTTACTACTACAAGCATGGTTCACATACTGAAAACTCTAACTCTACTTTTATGATCTTATATTACATTTGTAATGGTTTGCCTATTGCTAGGTAATTTTCACTGTTTTAGAGTGTATTTTTAAAAAATTCATAACAATTATGACAGAAAAAGTGGAATTGTTCTTACTGTTACTAAAAAAAGAAATAGAATTGAAATATACGATAGAATAGCAATAATCATCTGTTTCTACTGTCTGTTACCTTGACAGAGACTCCAGTTTTACACTGTTTCCTCTTCCTTTTTAATTTGTTCACATAATTTTGTTATTGTCTTTTCAAGGCCCTGTTCTCTAGGGCCTTTTAATCAATAAATGAATAAGAATGATTTTTTTTTACTTCTATAGCACCAACATTTTCCAGCCCCAGAAAACTAAGGCTGGCTTCACATAGCGGGTTTGGTCCGATCCGTGGCTGTCCGTGTAAACCGGATAGCCCCGGACCGGATTTTGGCCCCATAGTATCCTATGGGGCTGGATAGAAGCCGGATGGCAGCTCTCTGCCATACAGTTTCTATCTGTCCGGGACAATCCGGGAGAATTCAGAATTCTCTCACGGACACAAAACGTTGCTTGCAACGTTTTTGTGCCCAAGAGGAGAATATCTCCTATCTCCTCTAATTGCCTACTCCCAGATTCTCCCGGATCCTAACATGGGAGCCTATGAGGCCAGATTGCCCCGGTCCTGTAGGATCCGGGAACCGGACACCTACGGCTGCACGCCGCTGTTGTTTCAGGACCGCGGCTAGCTCCCTGTGAGCCGTGGTCCTGATTCAGCAGCAGCTCCGGTTTTGTGTGCTGATCCGGTCCGGGGCTGTCCGGTTTACACAGACAGCCACGGATCGGATCAAACCCGCTATGTGAAGCCTGCCTAACAAAGATACACGCACAACCTGATTCTCAGTCATCCTCAGTTTAGCAGAAAGACAACATGTAATCTCACATGTCCACCTTCAACATGTTAAAGCTTTATCAGTTTTAAACCACTACCATTCAATTGTTTTTTTAGTTCACTAACAATCTTGTGGCTCATCAGGTCTCATTCCGCAAGAAATTTGAACCGCAGCTCAGTGCAAAGCTCAAGAAGTGACCTCCTCTCACAGCTGTTAAAAGACCATGTAGTCACTATCTCTGACCCCTAGACAATTTTAAATCTAGATAAAAGGAGACACAAGAGGTGCAAATGGGTCTTATCGTTTAGGTAAGATGACCCTCCCGTGAGTGTATGTGCTCACCTGGCTTGGTTATGATGACCCACAACCAGTGTGTTCGCATGGACAGCTGCTGCTGGATCTGCACCTCCACATGCGCAGTGGTGTCATATCCAGAAATCCAAACAGGGTTTGGTGCTTGTATGATCCGCGCTGCCGTCAGGATGAAAAGACCAGGGAGACCAGGCTCTTTCAAAAAGCTCCTTTATTACCAAGAAATATTTCCATGAAATAAAGGAGCTTTATGAAGGAGCCTGGTCTCCCTGGTCTTTTCATCCCGATGGCAGCGCGGATCATACAAGCACCAAACCCTGTTTGGATCCGTGGACAACTTTGGAATTGGTTGGTAAATGTAATTGTTGATCTTTGGACAATTTAATTTTTGGACATCCTCTATCCCAATGCATATCAGTGTTACTTACACATAAGTAAAAAGAACATAAGTATATTAAAATACAACTTATTTAGTGGGTGAAATAAGTATTGAACATGTCACTAATTTCCTAAGCAAATATATTTTTAAAGGTGCTATTAGCCAGATTCACACATACAAATCCGTTTTTTAAGCCCTTAGAAAAACGGATCTGTTTTTCTAAAGGTGCCAATGGTGTCCCCTGAGGTCCTGGACGTTTTTGGCAAATTTTGGGACTTAGTCATTTTTTCATTAAAAACGCATATGCGTTAACGCATGCATTAACTTATATGTGCCATGCGTTAACACATGCGTTTCCCATAGGGTCCCATGTTAAAAACTGCATATGTTTTTTTTAAAGCACCCCAAAAACACAGCTAGCAGCGTTTTTGGGCTGCTGCATAAAAACGCATGCATTTTTTAAAAAAACGCACACACATACGTTGACGCATAAGCATTTTTGGACTTTGAAAAAACAACGTCCAAAATGTTCCCAAAAACGGATTTAAGGCAAAAACTGATTTGCATGTGCGAACCTGGCCATTAACATGAATTTTCTTGCTATATGTCAGTAACAACCCATCCCATCTACACGGGTAAATAATGAAACTGTATTTGTTCATAAATATTGTGATGTATAATAATGATAAATGACAATTGGAAAAAGTATTGAACATGCTTACTGACTTTTTTTAATACTTCACACAAAAGCCTTTGTTGGTGATGACAGCTTCAATACGCTTTCTGTAGGAAGAAAATAATCACATACATTTCTCAGATATGATTTTGGTCCATTCTTCAACATAAGCACTCTTCAAATCCTAAATTTTCTGTGGGCTCCTTCTATAAACTCTGCGCTTTAGGTCCTTCTATAAATGTTCTATTGTATTCAGGTCAGGTGATTAGCTGCGCAGGTCTAGCAACTTTACTTTCCTTCTCGGAAACCAATTGAGGATTTTCTTGCATTGCTGGGGTCCTGGGTTCAAATCCAACAAAGGACGACATCTCTACGGAGTTTGTGTGGGTTTCCTCCAGATACTCCGGTTTCCTCCCACACTCCAAAGACATACTGATAGATTATTTGGATTGTAAGCCCCAATGGGGACAGAATTGCTGATGTATTTAAAGTGTCGTGGAATTAATAGTGCTATGTATGAGAATAAATATTATTATTATTTTCTTGCTGAAATATAAACCTTATTTTAATGTAATTTTCCTAGTTGTCAACATATTTTTTTTCATCAAAAATGTTTCTGTGCAGTTGTCCATTTATTTTTCCTTCAATTATATGAAAGATGCTAGGGCCATTTGATGAAAAACAGCCCCAAGCCATGATGTCCACTTCCAAACTTCACTGTTGCTATGGTGTTTTTTATTGGGTCATGTAATGCTATTTGGCCTATAAGGATGAAGGCACACTGGTGTGAGACTCTCGCGAGTGCAATGCGTAAAAAATCGCATTGCACTCGGACCAATGTTAAGCAATGCTGCTGGGCATATTGGTGAGTTTTTCTCGCGTCGAACACGCGATGGCACGCGTTCTTCACGCGTGTGAGACCAATGTAACTCAATGGATGCGTGGAAAAAAACGCACCATTGTAACACACAAGGCGAGTGTCATGCGTAAAAAACGCACAAAAACAGTTTGGAGCAGTAAGGTGACTCATCAGCTTATCAGGAAGCGCAGCTGCAATTAGGGTCCCATTACAAGCACAAGCTGTGTTTCCTCCTCTGCAGAGCCTGATCCTGCATCATGTCCCGGTATATCAATGTTGAGATGTTAATTGTGCTTGTTCAGGACCATCCATTAATATGGGACAAGCGTAATCCAGTTTAGGCTAGGGTCACACTTGCACGATTCTAAGTCCCCTGCGTTGTTTGCAGAAAACTTAGAATTTTTAGATTCTAAGTTTTCTGCAAACAACGCAGGGGACTTAAGGCCACTTTACATGTCGCAATATCGTTCCGATATTGCATACGATTTCACGGGAGCGCACACATTTTTGGCACTTGTCCAAAATCGCATAGGAGATGTTACACAGGGAGATATCACCAACTACGATGTCGTACGCTCCTCTTGCACACGGTGTCTGAGCAACTCAGGGAACGACCAATTAACATTGTAGTGAATAGGGGAAGTTGCGCTCCAAATCGTAGTTGCGCTGTCACACAGCACGATCCTGCCACATCGTCAAGCCAATATTGCAAGGTTGAAGAGCCTGCACAATTCAAAAACGATATCGTAGTTGCATCGTTTTTGAGTTGCGTTGCCCATTTACACGACACAACGCACTAACGATATCGACTGCAACGCCCCTACCACGTGACTTTTTATCGTAGTTTCGTTGCGATATCGTAACGTGTAAAGCGGCCTTTAGAATCGTGCAAGTGTGACCTTAGCCTTATTAAGAAGCTAATTGACCTTCATTTACTATACAATCAGCAGCTGATTTGATTATAATTGTTTGCAAAACCTGAAAATCCAGTGAGAGAAAAACACATTGCTGTCGGATTCAAGATGTGGCCAAAAAAATGCACTTGCATTTCACTCGTACCACACTCGCAGGACAATACGCAAAGCACTCGCAGGACTGCCGTGCGACAAAAATGCTCGGTTTTTAACGCTTGTAGTGTGCCTTCAGCCTAAACAAGGTGTGCATTATTGGATCCAGAGAATTTTATTTTGGTCTACTAATACATATTTTCCCAGTGTTTCAAAAGCTTATCTAAATGTTGTTTAGCAAACTATTAAAAATAAAAAGCTATGCATCTTTGGATTTTGTGTAATTATGCTGACTTGGAGAATATTGCTGTCAAGTCTTTTTTACCATATAATGTGCATGGTAAATGAAAAACAAATTGTGGAATCGATCTTTTTTCAATTGCAACACACTTCTTTTCCCCACTTTCCATTTTCTTACAACTTGGTCAGCAAAAAAACAAGCCCTAATATGGTTATGTGGAAGATCAAATAATAGAGCTTTGGGCTCTTGCAAGAAGAGAATAAGAAAATGAATATGATAAAATGGTAAATTGAAAAATAATAAAAAGGTTTAAAATGTTTTTTTTCACTTTTGCAGTATTTTGTAGCTCACAATTTCAAATTAATGAATCCCTCTTTTTATTCCGCACAAACAAGATAGTTTCTATGGATGAATCTCAGGACTGTGTTGAACATGAATTATATAAATATGATATTTCAAGTAATGATAGAACAATATTTCACAACTTTTGCTCTACTTTTAGGCTGCTTTCACACTGGTAATTTTGGTTTCTGTGTGCATACAGGAAAACGGATTCCCTCGCAACAGGCAAACTGGATGCTGCAAGCAGCATCTGTTTGCATAGTTTTCATGGATTCGTAGGATCCATAATGACACCTTCCCTAGGGGGTATGTCAATAACAAATGCCTTATATGCATGTCCTGTGCATGCGCAGTTCATGCTTAACTGCCCGGAAGTACGGATCCGTGAGGGATCCGTACTATCCGTGCCTTTCCGTGCCCATAGGCACCCGTTCTGATTTTTCACATGGTGCTGCGGATCTATGTGCATCCACGGCATCATGTTACTTTTCATGGAGACTAAAAATGTATGATGATACGTTCTTGGTCTCCGTGAAAAGTAACATGATGCCGCAGATCCACAAGGATCTGCAGCAAAGTGGTGACACCAGGATGAAAACACAGTGGGGCCAAAAACTGATCTGTAGGAATATGTGGGCATGCAGGGTTTTCCTGTATGCCCACGGATTCAAAATTTGCCAGTGTGAAAGCAGTCTAAGACTGAAGGCACACTGTCATGCATCAAACACAGAGCGTGTTTGATGCACGACAGTGATGGGACTGTAATGCTTGTTTTTGGTTGAGTGTGGTGCGAGTGTGGTGAGTGTGCATGGCTGTATGGATGTGAGTGTGCTGCAAGTGTAAGGTTTGAGTGCGTGTGTGCTGCATGTCAGGGTGATGCTGTTCATGGTCCTGAAGCAAACCTTAGGTCCGTGGACAGCATTTTCCAGTGATTTTAAACTTGGACCATGATATCAGAATGAGGTCATAGTTTCATAATACCGTATATTGATCAGGATTTTGTCACAAACCAACCTTGTTTTAGGCTAGGGTCACATTTGGAAGGCTCATTGCGATTACCACATCCAGATCCGGATGCAGTAATCGCATGAACTGTCAGACACATTTTGTGTGCAAAATGTGTCATTAAACCAGGATCCGGCAACCGGATTGCTCATAATGTGCAATCCGGTTGCCTGATTCTTGGTTCATCCCTGCTGCCGCAGGGATGAACAAAGGGTTAATGTTAATAATAGATGTGGGCACCATATCTCCAGGGAGTGCCCACCCTCCCTAGAGACATGAACCTCTGTGTACACATGGTGACATCACATCCTGGCAGTTGAGGGGTTAATAGCAAGAATTATCTGATCCCAGCATTTGTTGGGTTTTAGTTTCATTGTATTAAAAGCCGCTCAGCTTTAGCACTGAGGGTACTGTCCGTGCTCCTGTATGTAAATTGCATAGAGGACCAGCGGTAGTACTGTAGAAGTGGTTAGCTGTCCCTGGTACTTACGCCAATAGCGTACGGTAACAGGTCCGAGTGCAATGTGATTTTCTTTCATGCATTACACTCGCGCGAGTCTAACGCCAGTGTATTTCCAGCCTAAAAAGGGATATCTGGGAATTTTTACGTTATTGAGGACATTATGCTAAAAATGTCTGATAAGGGTGGGGGTGCTAATGTACATTTCTGTGTTTAGACCTCAAATAATTCTTATGTTGAATGATAATGATAAATGACCAAAATTACAAAATAATACTTCTACAATTTGAAGATAAGATACTTTATAGATTTAATATTATCTAGTGGTGTTGTGGTTGAAACTAGGAAATCCCCTTCCCTAGGAAACATAATAATCAGGCCTCATATAACAAAGCTTACATGTTCGGGTTAGGAGACCTGTACACAGGCCATGCATCATGGTTCATACTTGGACCATGATATCAGAATGAGGTCATAGTTTTATAATACCGTATATTTATTAGAATTTTGTCACAAACCAACCTTGTTTTAGGCTAGGGTCATATTTGGAAGGCTCATTGCGATTACCACATCCAGATCCGGATGCGGTAATCGGATAAGCTGTCAGACATATTTTGTGTTCAAAATGTGTCATTAAACCCAGATCCGATAACCGGATTGCTCATAATGTGCAATCCGGTTGCCGGATTCTTTGTTCATCCCTGCTGCCACAAGGATGAACAAAGGGTTAATGTTAATAATAGATGTGGGCACTATGTCTCCAGGGAGTGCCCACCCTCCCTAGAGACATGGTGACCATATGGGGCAGCATATGAAGGGTTAATTAGGTGTACTACTGTATTGCCGGCTATTGTCGGCATTTACTATTTTATAAATTAAAGCCGGCGGCTTCTCGCTGAGATACAGTACGTAATGTGTGTACTGTATCTGCCGCTATCCAGGGTCCTGAAAGCTTTAACATTAGTTAAAGCTTTCAGGATGCTGGATAGCGGCAGATACAGTACACTCATACTGTATGTCCTCCACAGTGAGGAGCCACCGGCTTTAATTAATAAAATAGTAAATGCCGGCAATACAGTAGTACACCTAATTAACCCTTCACTTGCTGCCCCATATGGTCACCATGTCTCTAGGGAGGGTGGGCACTCCCTGGAGACATGGTGTCCACATCTATTATTAACCTTAACCCTTTGTTCATCCCTGCAGCAGCAGGGATGAACAAAGCATCCGGCTACTGCAGGCATTCACATGTGCCTTGCGGTAGCCGGATGGGCTCCCATAGGAGCCCATTATAGCACGCCTGCAGCGGTTTGCAAACCGCTCTGAAAACTTCAGCCTGTATAATTTTTACCGCAGGCTGCAAATCCGGAAGTGGTAACCGGATTGCATGTAGTGCAATCCAGTTTTCTAATGGGCTCTTATGGGCTGCGGATGCTGATCCGGTTTTGAGCATTTTTACAGCTCAAAACCGAATCAAGATCTGCATTTGCTACCGCAAATGTGACCCTAGCCTTAGTGTATTCTTCCAGCCAGGGTACTTCATGCCATCCAGAAGTCTTGTGTCCTCCAGTCTAAGGTTCTATCTGATTTCTGTATGTATTTAGCCACAAGAAAATCTGTCTCCTGTCTTTTATATAGCAGCTTTATGACACATAGGAATGTTTTTGGTTCTGACAGCAAGGAAACAGGAAACATGAGAAAACTACAAAAAGAAACCTTGCAACTTCAGGATGGAAAAAAAAGGAACAAATTGTGCAGGACAAGAGAGATTGTCAGTTTCATGCTCTCTGTATACTAAGGAGACATAGGGCATACTTTGTGAAAAACAGAATTTAATAAACACTTTCATGAACAAAAAGGGTAAAAGTGTGTTAGAGGCGAAAACCCAATTTGGTAATAATTTTTAGAATTTATTCAATATTATAAAGAACAATTATTTGTTGTTGCCAGTTGACTATAGGTCCCAGCAGGAGATGTAATATATCTAATAGGACTATATTAATGAACAGTCAAATATAAGAAAAAGAAATCGAGGCCAAACTTAAAATGTAATTTTGTACATGTTTACTCTTTGTTGCTCATTGTTAACACATCCATTATACTGCTTTCTTTCTATAACTTTCCGTTGCACTTGCTTACACTATTAATCACTCACTGTGTCACTGTAATTAATATGTAATATTATTCTCTTTCACTGTTACTCCAAGGCTACGTTCATGAGTCGGTCGACAGGGTAGCAGGTGCTCGAATACCGGGATAGGCGGTTGCTTCGATGGGGTAATCACAGCTGGTCGGTTCCCTGTTCCGTGCCCTGGACCCTCAGTGATAGGGGGGTGATGATGATGATGGAGGGGAAAGAAATGGTATTGTGACGCCACCTGTGGTACCTGGTAATAGGTTTACCAGCGTTGCGGCCGGCCGCTGAGATAATGGAGGTGCAGCTCAGAGTAGTACAGCTCCCCACAGGTGGAGTTTTACCTCAGGGCAGCGGGGATGGATGAAGGGAGTTGTAGTTCTTACCCCTCTGATGATGCTGAGGCTCTCCGAGCGCCGGAGGAAAGGATCACAGACACCGATTCAACTCAAACGTCTCTTTACTGGTACCGGGTGGAAGATATAGTACACATTCACAGTCTGATTGAACGGGGACGTAGTTTCAGATTGTAAGGTGATCCTGTAGAGTCTGTTGATGGTTCCTTTTAACGGCTTTCGGGGTCTGTGTTCCTCTTTACCCTCTGTAACCACTTTGCAGAGCTCCCTCACCAGCCCAGGGGTCTGTTACAGTTAAGTATGTTCGGTTCCTTACCGGTACGGACAGGAACGATAACCAGCTAATCCTCCCACTACTGGAATTCTGTCCCTTTTCCTTAAAGTGACCTGGAACCAATTTAGGACTGAGGTTGAGGTGCAGTCTGCGGTACTATGGCTCTCTTCTGTCTGTCCCACAGCTTGTTGGTTTGCAACCAGGGATAGACCACTGATTGCCTCGGCTCCGGTATGCCGGTGTTGACCCCGGACTTCCCCAGCTGGCTCCAACCAGGCCTGGTTTGTCCCCTCCGTTCCTGTGTCACCTCTCTCTAAGAGACACCCACCTGTCAGAGCCTCTGTCAGGCATGTCCTCTCTGTCTGCCTTCCCAGCACTAACTAAATTCGCTCAACTGTCACTCAAGTCTCCTGCTCTACACTAAGCTCCACCCCCTAGACCTACTGAATATACGGCATATGCTAAGGGGAAGCTAGTGCATGGGTGCTTTGAACAGACTGTATAAGGAAACCTCAAATCCATAACTACGGAGGCACTAAACCTTCTGTTTGGGGTGCAGTACCTCCCTGTGACGCCTAGCCATAGGGGCGCCACATTCACATGTTCAGTTTTTCACATCATTTTTTTTATAAGCCAAAACTAGTAGTGGATGAAAAATAGAGAAGTTTTGATGCCTTTCTATTAGGCCCAACATTTCAGTTTTTTATTTGTTAAAAAAGTTTAAAATATCCAATAAATTTCATTCCACTTCACGATTGTGTCCCTCTTGTTGATTCTTCACAAAAAAAAAATTAGAATTTATATCTTTATGTTTTAAGCCTGAAATGTGGCAAAATTTTGAAAAGTTCAAGGGGGCAAAATACTTTCACAAGGCACTGTAACTGTTCATTGTCAACTATGAAATCTCTTTGCTGTGTTGTGTTGCTGTTTCTGCCCCTTGGCTTTTGCTATAAATTGTAACCAAGTAGAATCCTACTGACAAAAATTTAAACCATCACATTTAGGCAATCTGTGGTACAGGAATGAAGAGAGTTAGGATTTCAAACTAATTTTTATTAATAAAACCAATGCATCTCTGTTTGGACTGTCACTTTTCTTGTGGTGTAAAAACCAAGTATGCAAGGTAAAACAGCTGGAGGCTTTAAACAAGAAATATTAAATAGAAAATTTTGATAAAGTATAGATGAAGGTAATGGTACCTTCACACACCGCAATCTCGGCTGGGAATCCTAAAGGTGGTATGTCGCCCCGGTGTAATCGCCGTGAAATTGCCTCACAGTTGCGGCGTGTGATTGGGGAATTTCACGGCGATAACTCGCCTCTCGTCTGTCGTCTGATTCCTGAGCACTGCTCTGAAATCAGCCTCAATCATGAAGGCGATATTTCCGTGTTGTGGCATGTGAACAAGCGATAGTGATGGAATCAGCGTCGCCTATGATTTCACGTAGGCGTGC
>JARQOC010000003.1:626713459-626910617 GCA_033576535.1 Allobates femoralis
GCGAATCTACTCGCTAGGACTCGTTACTCGGCGAGTAGTAAGGGACTCGCAGGACTCGGTACGCTTCGAGTTTCCCAGTGATTACTCGCACGAGTCCAATGCAAATCAATATCAATCCTAGTTTTGTCAGAAACGCTGACAAAACTAGGATTGCCATTGTTTGCATTAGACTCGCGAGTAATCACTGGCTACTGTGCCAGTGATAGCAGGGAAACTCGCAAAGTAACTGCTGTTTCTTTGCGAGCCGAGTCCAGCTGTCTTCTCTGTGCAGCTCCAGGGTCCTAGAGCCCGCCTGCTGCCTGATGTAGCAGTGCTGAGATTGTTCTCAGTCTGCTCATTCCCTGTGTACAGACATGAATGTCTGTGCACAGAGATGATGTAGCAGTGCTGAGATTGTTCTCAGTCTGCTCATTCCCTGTGTACAGACATGAATGTCTGTGCACAGAGATGATGTAGCAGAGCTGAGATTGTTCTCAGTCTGCTCATTCCCTGTGCATATACATCTATATTTATGCACAGGGGATGTAGCAGAGAGGACATCGCGTTTTGGACTGCGTCGGACGGAAGAGGATTTTTTTAATTAAAGATGGAGTCCCTAATGGCTTTTTTTTTAATTTCTAATAAAAAATTTTCCTTGTGTTGTGTTTTTTTTAAAACAATTTAATAGAAATTCATGGTGGTCATGTCTAATATTGGCGTGACCGCCATAAATTTCGGGCTTAGGGTCAGCTGATAATACAAAGCTGGCCCTAACCTCTTTATTACCCAGTGTGCCACCGCTACCAGGGCCGCTGGAAGAGCGGGGTTCAGCGCCAGAGGATGGCGCTTCAATGAACGCGCCATCTTCTGGGGCGGCTGCGGGCTGCAATTTGCAGCGGGGGGTGCCCAGAAAGCTTGGGCATCCCTGCGCTGCGGATTCCAGCCCCCAGCTGCTTAGCTGTACCTGGCTAGACATAGAAATTGCGCGGAGCCCCACGCATTTTTTTTTAATTATTTCATGAATTTCAGAGTCAGAGTCTCAGAGTCAGAGTCTCAGAGTCAGAATCTCAGAATTTCATGAAATAATTAAAAAAAAATGCGTGGGGCTCCGCGCAATTTCTATGTCTAGCCAGGTACAGCTAAGCAGCTGGGGGCTGGAATCCGCAGCGCAGGGATGCCCAAGCTTTCTGGGCACCCCCCGCTGCAAATTGCAGCCCGCAGCCGCCCCAGAAGATGGCGCGTTCATTGAAGCGCCATCCTCTGGCGCTGAACCCCGCTCTTCCAACGGCCCTGGTAGCGGTGGCACGCTGGGTAATAAAGAGGTTAGGGCCAGCTTTGTATTATCAGCTGGCCCTAAGCCCGAAATTTATGGCTGTCACGCCAATATTAGACATGACCGCCATGAATTTCTATTAAATTGTTTTAAAAAAAACACAACACAAGGAAAATTTTTTATTAGAAATAAAAAAAAAGCCATTAGGGACTCCATCTTTAATTAAAAAAATCCTCTTCCGTCCGACGCAGTCCAAAACGCGATGTCCTCTCTGCTACATCCCCTGTGCATAAATATAGATGTCTATGCACAGGGAATAAGCAGACTGAGAACAATCTCAGCTCTGCTACATCATCTCTGTGCACAGACATTCATGTCTGTACACAGGGAATGAGCAGACTGAGAACAATCTCAGCTCTGCTACATCAGGCAGCAGGCAGGCTCTAGGACCCTGGAGCTGGGGCAGCCAGAACACAGAGAAGACAGGATCTTATCTGTGCGAGTCAGCGATTACTTACAAAGTAAACTAGCAATGCAAATAAATGACACAACTAGGATTGCTTCAGGCTGAAGCTTCCGAGACACATCTGCGATTTGTAAATCTCACACTACTCGCTATTACTTGCTTCCCCATTCATTAACATTGGACTCGGTAGACTCGCAACGAGTAGCGAGTCCTGGGCTCGGACTCGCTAGAGTCAAGCGATTCCGAGTAATTTAGGATTCGCCCATCACTAGTGTGGCTGGTTGGCAAGGTACACATCAGGTTACTATGGGCTGCGTTGCCTGGCAGCGCATAGCATTAACGCTATGCGCTGCGGGGAAGTTTCGAAGTTTTTAACGCTTGCGTCATGCTAGGGTCACAAGGCAAGGGGAAATTTCTAAATATTTAACACTTGCCTCGTGCTAGGGACACAAGGCAAGTTTGACCCTAGCCTAAGCTAGGGTCACATTTGGGAGGGTGCATCCTTTGCAAGGATGCGTTAAAGGAAGCAGCTTTCTCTATTGCCATTTTTATGGCATTTTTCCCTTTTTAGCTCTAGCGTTAATGCACGCGCATGCGTTTTTCAACATGAAAATAGCTCATGCATTTAGCAAATGTATGGCGCAAGTCTGACACTAGCCCAACTCTCTTTCTGTGCACATCTACAGTAACTCTGTAAGGCTAGGGCCACACTTATCATGTCAGTTACCGTTGGCAGATACAGTAACTGCAGAGGCAAGCCTGCAGCAACGGACAGTGTTAACATCGGGTTCTTAGAGCTAATGCTGCTCCATATTAACCCAAAGTTTGCCATGGATGCAGCCACAAAGGAAGCCCCAGGAACTGTGCTTTAGCAAATCGCACAGAAAAATGTTGCAGACAATGTTTTCCTGTGCGCTCTGCTAAAGCGCAGTTCCTGGGGGTCCCTTTGTGGCTGCATCCATGGCAAACATCGGGTTACTATGGAGCAGTGTTAGCTCTAAGAACCTGACATTAACGCTGTCCGTTACTGCAGGCTTGCCTCTGCAGTTACTGCATCTGCCAAATGTAAGTGACATGATAAGTGTGGCCCTAGCCTAACTCAAAGCTGGAGTGAGTAGTGATGTGACATTAACAAATGAACCTAAACAAAGAGCTGGCTTCTGTCTATGAGTATTGCGTGCCCACAATCACAAGGTAGTCACTAAATTCCCTGTATGACTCTCATTGGGCATAAAATTACAGTGTTTTGCAAGTGATAGCATGGACACCCAATCCCGCCTACTCTTCAATTTAATTGGTTGGATTCAATAAGGATTTGAAGTTCAACCAATGAGTAGGAAGGATTTTGGCCACATTAACTTCATGCTAAATATGTGGTCATATTGGGTGAACACATATTTAATAGGGATCCATTTAGGATCAAAAAGAGTTGTCTCTTTTTGATGAGAGAAGCCAAATGAATCAGATCAACAAAAGAGTGGAGCTGTCCATTATTAGGCCCGAGGATTGCTGGCATTACCTCCCAATGATTTCACCAGTCAGAGCACTCTGCTCTTAGATTTTCTGGCTGAGTGTTGCCTCTTGGGTTGTGTTTGACTGACAGACTATGTTCTGCCCCAATCACAGACATTCTGTGCTTTGAACATATTGTAGTAGGCTAGGGTCAGATTAACGTTAAAGGGGGCTTGCGTTGAAAGCATAGGTTTTGGCAGCCTTAACGCAGTGCTACCGCCATGGTAGTGCCGCGTTAACACTGCCAATGCTTACCTATGGTGACGCGGCTCCTAGCGTGGCTCAAATGCTGACATCTGAATGAAATCTTGCATTTTTTCCTAATGTGAGAAAAGACGTTGTTGAAAGCATTGTGAAAAAGGGCAAGATTTTATTCAGATACCAGGGATTGAGCCGCGCTAGGGGCTGTGTCACCATAGGTAAGCATTGGCAGCATTAACACAGCGCTACCATGGCGGTAGCACTGCGTTAAGGCTGCCAAAACCTATGCTTTTAATGCAAGCCCCCTTTAACGATAATCTGACCCTAACCATAGGAAGATAAGGGCTGACCACATATGATAGCTAAAAACAAAGCAGAATTCTAATAGCAAGTAACTTTTGGGCTATGCTCACACATATCGTTTTTTTTTGCGCTTTTTTGTGCAGGCGCTTTTTTCAGCGTTGTGCACCGGTGCAAAAAAGCACAAAAAAGCCCCGTAAAAAATGTGGTGCATTCTCACACAGCTTTTTTTACGGGCTCACTTTTCCCCCTAAAGCGCAGGGGAGAAGTGATGTCACGCAGGGGAGAAGTGATGTCACACATGGGAGGAACAATCCTCCCCTGTGTGACATGTGTGTCAGCCCCTTTTGGGTTTCATAGTGTATTAATATACAGTATGAAACCCAAATTGAACAAAGGCAAATGTGTTAAAAATAATGAAATAACGAATGAATACTCACTCTCCGCCGGGTGTTCTGGGAGGCAGAAGCCAGGAAATCCACAGGTATCAACCTTCCAGGGCCTGACAAGATCGCTGATTGGCCGCTCGGGGTCATGTGATATGTGATGCGCTATGACGCGCATATCACATGACCACGAGCGGCCAATCAGCGATGATAGGTCCTGGAAGGACAGAACCTGTGTACCTTTCTCGGCTCCCGGTAACCGGAACACCGGGCGGAGAGGTACAAATTCATTCTTTATTATTTTTCACACATTTGCCTTAGTTTAATTTGGGTTTTGCAGTGTATATTAATACACTGCGAAACTCAAATGGGCTGTGACAGATGTCACACAGGGGAGGAGGAACAGGATTGTTCCTCCCGTGTGTGATATCAGTGCTGGCGTATTCCCGCTGGAATTGCGCATTGTCTGAATGGTGATGCGCAGTTCCAGTGGGGATAATGAGCTCCTATGGGAGAAAGCGCCAGCGCTTCTGCGTAGAGAATTGACATGTCAATTCTTTTTAAGCCCGCGCTTTCTCCCATAAAAGCTCTGCGTATATTTACGCAGTGTCTGTATGGCAAAGTGAATTTCACATTCACTTTGCCGGCAGACACAGAGGCACATTGTGCATTTTTGAAAAGCGGGTGCTAAAAAGCACTCAAAAATGCACAATGTGTGAACGTAGCCTTGAGGTTTCTTTATCTGTCGTGCACTTAACTGGAATAGCATTTCTGACACAAGAAAAGCACTTTTGCTGTATTTGTTTGGGAGGCATAGCCACGTCCAGTCTTGACCTGCGTTTTTCTAAGCTCGGTCCATTTTGTCAGAGCTGCTTCAAAATGTTTACAAAGTGCTGTACTGTATACTGTCAAAAAAAAATTAAACCCCTTTACGTCAGGGTGATATTTCATTTTCCGTTTTTCATTTTTCTCTCCCCTTCTTCCAAATTTTATGTGAGATGAATTGTACTTTTGAATGACATCATTTATTTTACCATATAGCGTACTGGAAAATGAGAAAAAATGTCTAAGGTTGGTGAAATTTTAACTAAAGTGTAATTACACAATTGTTTTGTTTTTTTATTCATTATGTTCACTATATGGCAAAACTGACAATAAGATGTCTCGGGTCGGTACAAGTTCGTAGATATCAAACATGTATACTTTTGCTTTTATATACCGCAAGTAGTGAAATAAAATTCAGTTTATTTAAAAAAAAAAAAAAGAATTGTACTTTGGCGCTCATTTGTTAGGATCTGGGGCTGTGTGAATGCTTATTTTTTGCATCTTGAGCGAACATTTCTGATGATACAATTTTTGTGTAGATGCAATGTTTTGATCGCCTGTTATTGCATCTTATTGCAATGTTGTGGCGACAAAAAAAATGTCATTTTTGGCATCTGTTTTTTTTTCCATTATGCAGTTTACAAATCTCATCAACTGATTTTACATTTTGACAGGTAGGGCATTTCTGTACTTACTGATACCAAATATGTGTATTTTATTTTTTTCGTTTTTATTTTCAATGAGGCAAAAGGGGATGATTTGATCATGTGTTTTATTTTTTTTTTCATGCTTTTGTTTTTTAATTTTTAAAACTTTTTCTTTATTTTACATGGCCACAGCACAGTGCAATCACTAGAGATGAGCGAACACCACAGTGTTTGAATTTGGATTTGTTCGTCGAATGTGGAGTGTTCGGTGAATTATTCAACAAACATTCATCAAATTTTTTGAACACCATTGAAATCAATGACAGGCTACATAAAACACATAGAAAACACCCTCAAAGGTGTCCAGTAGCAGACAAATACACACAGACACACACAGATCATCTTACCAATCTCCTGCTGCTTGCTTGCATGCTTGGTAGCTTGCTTGTGGGTCCACTCTCCCTCTCACTTTGTTCTGGTCCTGCCCATGAAGCTTCATGCATATTCATTTCACTAACCAGCAACAGGTAATGACAGACGCTCATGCATTGTGAGAGTGTCTGTGATGGGCTGTTGCCATCAGACTGCATTTCCACAATCTGTCTGTGCTAAGTTATCTTACACCAGGGTGGGGATCTCCAGGACTCAATGGCCGCCAACAGGTTATGTTTTCAGGATTTCTTTAGTATTGCACAGGATTTGGAATAATCACTAGTGGATGTGATTAATTTATCACCTGTGTAATACTAAGGAGATCCCTGCCCCTGTTGTACACATTAGTATATGGCAACCAACATCATACTGTGCCCCCCAAAAAAATTATGGAAAAAAAATGCATTTTTTTGCCATGTCTTTAATTGCCAGCAAAGGTAAAAATAGGCAGCTGAATGCTGGTATTCTCAATGGGGGGAGGACCCATAATTAGTTGCCACACCTTATTATCCAGTTTAGCACCACTACA
Source organism: Allobates femoralis (assembly GCA_033576535.1). Classification (NCBI taxonomy): domain Eukaryota; kingdom Metazoa; phylum Chordata; class Amphibia; order Anura; family Aromobatidae; genus Allobates; species Allobates femoralis. The sequence goes on from JARQOC010000003.1 coordinate 626,720,010, forward strand.
TGGACACTGGATGATGCAGGTAAAGCACCAGGTATTTGAACTTCTTCTGAATATGTCAATTCCTGGGCAGCTGCATAGCATGAGGGGCCCAATAACAATGGGTCCTCGCCACACTTAGAGTACATGTCCTCAGCTGCCTACTTTAAGGCCTCTTTCAAACATCCGAGCCATTGGCAGGTGTGCAGTCTATGTTGACACATGCTGTAGGTACGGACATACCGGGACCAATGTTAATATATGGACATTTTCACACGTCCAGAATTCTGCAAGGACCATTGATGTGGAGCACACATGTCTCCATGAGGAGCAAATGTGTGCCCTCGTGACATGTGCATTTTTGGCCGGCAGCACAGACCCATTCAGGTCAATGGGTCTGGGTAAAAAACGTCCCAAACATGGATGTCATCCATGTGACATCCGTGTGCATGGACTGTAGCAAAAATTTGTAAGTATAAAAATAAACAATTTTATACTTGCCTCACTTCAGCGATGCTCCTGTCCCTCTCACTTCCAGGGCCACTTAGTAAGTTCATGAATATTCACTGAACTGTGAACTGCAGCTGCCCTGGAAGTGAGAGGGAGAGGCAGCGCTGGAGACAGGTGAGTTTACAATGACATGCTCTCCTTGTGCTATCCGAATGTCACATGGACACCATACATACAGTATGTCTCATGGTTCCGGACACACAACCCCCCAAAAACAGCCTTTGTCACACATGTGTGTTTGCAAGGATGTATGAAAGTGGCCTAACCATGGTTGACAACTAAAAATAGGGTGGAGTCCAAAAGTTTTTTTTCAATTAATTATTTTAAGTCAGGTTACACAGTCAGCATCATGCAGCATTGAATCCCTCAGTGCATCATGCAGCAGTGAATCCCCCATCATGTTGTTTGATGCTTTTTTAGAAGCAGATTTTCATGTTATTCAATCCTGAGCAATCAGTACTGGAGTTTGCACACTATTGTTAATAATGCCTAGCTGCTAATTAAAGGGGTTGTCTTGTTTTTTTGTATAATTTATATGTGTATGTAGGCTGCAAAATGTAGACAGTTTGTAATTTACACCCTGTCAACATTTTTCAGTGTTATCGAGATATCACTCTATGGGTACCTTTACATACCGCAATCTCGACTGGCGATATGAGGCGATCTAACGTGCGCGTGCATGTTTTTCATGGTCGTCTCAGATTGCCGATGGCGCTATTACACACCGCAATCTCGCCCTGAAAGAAAGGCGATGTGTCGCCCTGGAAATCGCCTCACCCATAGCAGACCCATTCCGATAGAATTGCCTCGCCGCTTCACATGCCGCGATCCCAAAGGCAATATGGGCGTACATGCTCAGCACGGCAAAGAGATTGGCGTGCCACAGTGGTTTACACCGCTCCCCATACGCGCTCGTTGGACAATGCAACAGCGTTACGATTGGTCAGCCTGCTCTGGAATGGCTAATACATGACTCCATTGCCATTGTGTGGTGCTGGACGGACAGCTCTTCAAATATGGCGCGGTGTCAATTGACAGCCAATAGGAACACAGTAGTCCACAACAATCAGCTCACACGGGGCGCGGACTACAGCACACTGTGGCACGCCTACGGGAAATCATAGGCGACGCAGATTGCTCTATCACACATCACAACACGGAAATCTCGCCTTTATGATTGCGTCTGATTTCAGAGCAGTGCTCAGTAATCAGGCAACAGGCGAGAGGCAATTTATCGCCGCGGAATTCCCCAATCACACGCCGCAACTGTGAGGCTATTTCAAGGCGATTGTTTCGGGGCGACATATTGCCTTTAAGATTACCTGCCAAGATTGCGGCATGTAAAGATACCTTATTGCGTCTGGAGGAGACCAACCGGGGGCGTGTTTGTTTTGGAGCTTGCATGTAAATGCATAACTAGTCATTGCACCCAGTCTGCTACAAACACGCCACAGACTCCAACAGGTCTGCCCCCCAAGGCTCCTACAGGCTCTCCATAGACTTCACCATAACCAGCCAACCCCAGACTCCTACAGGTCCACCCCCAAATCTCAGCATGCCCCACTGCCCCCAGACTTCAACAGGCCTGCTCCTCCAGTCTCAACATGCCTTGCCACCCCCAGTCTCATACAAGACCTCCCCAGTCCCAACCATGGCGGTCCCCGTCCCCAATATGACCATCCACCCCCATTGGCTTACAGAGAAGTAGATATCACATGACATATCATGATATAACATATCGCGTGACATGTTACTATGAAACATAATGATAAAAATAAATAATTTTATTCAGGTCAACATTCACCAAAAATTAATCTGTAATGCTGAATTAGACTACTTGTCACTGGCCACTGCAGGAATGCCAGGAGGACACTGGAATATGCATTATACAAATGTGAGCCCCAATAGGGACGGTGTTGCAAATGGATGTAAAGCACTATCTAAATTAATACATATTATTAGTATTAGTACTATGATTACTATCATATTAAATAGTGACTGCACATTTTTAAGAAGCAATAGTCATTCTATGGGGTTTCATTAGTGTGAACAGAGCTATAAAATCAGGGATGTGAAGCATATAATGGCTATATTCTATTTTTTAATATATTGCTCTTAAATAAGAGAACAATTGATGATCTTGCATGCTGGTGATCATCTGCATTAAAGATAGTTTGCTCTCCCGCACCAAAAAAAAAAAAAAATTATATTTATATATATTCCCAAAAAATTACCTTAAAAATATGAAGTTCTCTTAAACTGATGTTTTAAGGACTGGTGGCTGAAGAGCCTGTGGTGATGTCACAGAGCCGGTCACCTGACAAATCAGGTGACCGGCTCTGTGACTTCACGAGAGGTCCTTCAGCCACCAGAAGATCAGTAGACTGTCTCATCCCTGCAGCCGGGATTTTTTTCACATTCCGGAGGGGAGAGGACAGGGGAGAGGACGAGGGGGAGGATAGAGGAGAGGGACAGCCTAGATAGAAGACGGACAGGCAGGGAGTGACAGGGACAGATAGAGAAGAAGCAGGGACAGGCAGGGAGAACAGGATCCACACGGATCCTGCATAGAATCGGATCGGATGGCTATTTGCAGGGATCTGTGTGGACCCGTGACTGTCCGTGGGGATCCTGCTGAGACTCGGATCCCCACGGACAGCCACAAATCGTGATGTGAACCCAGCCTAACCGAGCGATATTTCATTGAAAAATCGCTTGATTGTTTGATTGCAGATTTGTGACCAGGAGCACAAATCAAGCGATAATCGCTTGAGCAATCTACAGCATTGTGCAAATATTGAATTAAAAAACTCTACAAAAACTCAGTTTGTGTACATAACCTGAGATTAGTCATATGCCAAATTTATTCATGCTAAAACAAGGAAACACGCATCATAAAACAGAGAGAAGTGCACATCCATCCAAATAGAATATCATTTAAAATCACCTTTTTAAATAAGCAATTTTACAGACCAAAGATTGAGGGCTTACTGAACTTTTGAGTCATATTCGTATTTGTTGTATTCATTTATGAAACTGCTAGACTCTTTTTCAGGACGTTTTTCAAGAAGTCCTGAACACAGCAAAGCCAGTACTGGTTTCAAGGATCTCTAGAGTCCTTGCCAGGAGATTTGCTGCATTCAGGTCCTGCGTTTATATCACATTTTTTGGGCGTTTTTGATGCTGCGTTTTTTCCTGTGTTTTTGCTATTGATTGCAGCAAAAAAGCAGGAAAAATAGAACATGATCATTCTTTCCCATTTGCAGCAAAACTGGAGGCATTTGACACTTTTTGACACTTGCAAAACCTATGTGTGGGCACAGTGTTTATGTGAAACACATTGGTTTTGCTGGGAAGCCCAACCGCATAAATTTACATAAAACGAAGGGTAAACTGCAGGGACGAAACCACAGCATAAACGTTGGAAAAACGTTCTGTGGGCACATAGCCTTAGGCTATGTGCACACTGGTGGGCGGGTTTGTGTCGGCGGCGGCTGGGCGGACCCGCCAGGAAGCTCCGGAGCCGTCCACCGGCATCCTGGCGGGTATGTGCCGCGGGTGTGCGGCGGGCTACGGGCGGGTGCACAGCGGGTTAGCGCCGGCGGTGTTGCGGCGGCTGGAAGCAGTACATGATTCTGCTTGCAGCCGCTGCAGAACCGGCCGGTTTATAGAACATGCACATTCGTTGCTAACCCGCTGGGAACCCAGCGGGTTAGCAACAGATGAGCATGTGTAAACCGCCGGTGTGTGCACACCGGGTGTCGGTTTACATAGGTTTTCATGTTAATCCAAAAGCCGCTTTTGGATTAACATAAATTTACATAAAACTTATGTAAACCGACCGGCGGTTTACACAGCTAAACCGAACCTAACCCGGCCAGTGTGCACATACCCTTATTGTGTCGTATGTTCACTTAAATTGGTCTATTTTGTTGGGGCTGTTGCATTATAAGTTCTTTGGGGGCAAAATCTATTTGTTTGCTGTCCTATATATTCAAGTCTGTTTTTGGATGCTTTTAACTTACATGGATGTTTGTTTTATGTGGTCTGGATACTTGAATTTAATAAAGATAGTTACAGTTGTGCTCAAAAGTTTACATACCCAGGCAGATTCTTTGCTTTCTTAGCCTTTTTTCAGAGAACATGAATGATAACACAAAACATTTTTTTCCACTCATGGTTATTGGTTGGGTGAAGCCATTTATTGTTAAACTACTGTGTTTTCTCTTTTGTCTTTTGAAATCATAATGACAATCAAAAACATCCAACTGACCCTGATCAGAAGTTCACATACCCCAGTTCTTAATACTTTGTATTGCCCCCTGTGACATCAATGGTAGCTTGAAGTCTTTTGTGGTGATTGTGGATGAGGCTCTTTATTTTCGAAGATGGTAAATCTGCCCATTCTTCTTGGCAAAAAGCCTACAATTCCTGTAAATTCCTGGGCTTTCTTGCATGAGCTGCATGCTTGAGTTCTCCCCAGAGTGGCTCAATGATATTGAGGACAGGAGACTGAGATGGCCACTCCAAAAACCTTCACTTTGTTCTGCTGTAGCCAATGACAGGTTGTCTTGGCCTTGTGGTTTGTATCTTTATCATGTTGGAACGTCTAAGTACGTCCCATGTGCAGCGTCCAGGCTGATGAGTGCAAATTTGCCTCCAGTATTTGCTGATAATGTGCAGCATTCATCTTTCCTTCAACTTTGGCCAAGTTTCCTTTGCCTTTGTAGCTAGGCATGTCAGCGATCCACCTCCATGCTTTACAGTAAGAATGGTGCTCCTTTCATCATAGGCCTTGTTGACACCTTTTCAAATATAATGTATATAGCTGTGGTTCAATTTTGGTCTCATTACTACAAATTTCTTTGCTTTAGAAGTTTGGAGGCTTGTCTCTGTGTTGTTTGGTGTATTGTAAGCGAGATACTTTGTGGCATTTGAGCAGTAATGGCTTTCTTCTGGCGACTCGACAATGCAGTCCATTTTTCTTCAAGCGCCTCCTTATTATGCATATTGAAATAGCCACAATGCTAATTTTCAGTGAGTCCTGTATTTCAGCTTATGTCATTTGTGTTTTTTTCGTAGCATCCCAAACAATTTTCCTGGCAGTTGTGGCCAAAACGTTTGTTGGTCTACCTGATCGTGGTTTGGTTTTTACAGAGCCCCTGATTTTCCATTTGTTAATCACAGTTTGAACACTGCTGACAGGCATTATCAATTCCTTGGATATCTTTTTGTATTCCTTTCCTGTTTTATAGAGTTCAACTATCTTTTCCTGTAGATCCATTTACAATTTTTATGCTTTCCCCATGACTCACAATCCAGAAACTTCAGTGGCTGGATGAAAGATGCAAGAGTCTGTCTTTATAGCTGAAACTCACTCAGCTTTTTATGCACACACACTAATTACAAGCAAACAAGTCACAGGTTACCGCTATTAGCCATTCAAACCCATTTGTGTCAACTTCTGTGCCTGTTATAAGGGCGAAAATCACCAGGGTATGTGGACTTTTGATCAGGGTCATTTGGATGTTTTTGGTTTCCATTATGATTTAAAAAGAGAAAACGCAGGAGTTTGACAATAAATGGCTTCAGTCAACCACTAACCATGAGTGAAAAAAAGATTTTGTGTTATCATTCATATTCTCAGAAATACGAGGCCAAGAAAGTAAAAAATCTGCTGAGGTATGTAAACTTTGGAGCACAACTGTATATTTTTTTATGTGCAGAGCTCTTCTCTTTCACATGATGTGTGCTTGCTTTCTATAGTATGTCTACAATTGTTTAAACATCATTGATACACTAAAGACATTATTATTTTTCTGTGATGGCTTCATTTAAATCACATTGTAGCAAATTTAGTACATTCACCAATGTAATTCTATGTACCAATACATTGGTCGATGTGGTAGAAATTAGCAGCACCACTATGGTCCATTTTACACCCATTCTATATCTAGATGTGACTGGTCCATTAATATTTGAATTCAGTCTTTAGAAAAAAAATATTACCATGTAAAAGAAAGATTAAATTAACTTTTTACCAAATATTTTAGGGGGTCTTGGACCATACGTTTATACGTTAAAAAAAATGTTTACATGTCAAGAAACTTAACACTTAAGGCCCCGTTACACGGCACAATATCTTTAACGACATCGCTCAAACGTCACGGGTTTGGAGTCATTCAAACGACATCGTTAGGATGTCATTGCGTGTAACACCGAGATTTGATTACGATAAATCACTGAATTGTTGATTGCAGATTTGAGAGCATGTTCTCAAATCAGATGATCCATGATCAGCCAACATGCTCCATTGTTCTGTGTGACACCGCGATAACGATGTCATTCACGACTTGCCCATTCACATCAGTGAACAAGTATCGTTCGCTGGATTGTGTGAACGATAGCTGCTCGCTGGATCTTTGGTGCGTCGTCCACGATATCTATACGTGTGACAGCTCACCAACGATGTCAAAAGGATGTCCTAACGACTGTGCGCCCCCGAGATCGGTAGTAATATTGTTTCAATGTTATGCCGTCTAACGGTACCTTTACAAAGAGGAGTGGACCAACAAGCCACAGGCCACAATCAACAACCTTATCAACTCTATGCAAAGGAAATGTATTGCACTGTGTGAAGCAAAAGATGGTCAGACCAGATAATGTTTGCTTTTCTGAACCCTCTGAACACCCCTAATGCTGAAGGGACACTGTGCGAGCGACTCACGCGGGTGCGAGGAAAACTCGCATTGCACTCGGACCAGTTTTGCCCGATCAGGCAGGGCACACTGGTGTGAGTCCCCAGCACCTAACTCGCATTGCGAGTCAGAAGCAAGTGCAGTCGCAGCATGCTGCGACAGCACGCGATTCTGACGTGCGTGAGGCCAATGCAAGTGTATGGGAACGAGAAAACCTCGCCCCCATAAAACACACTGTGAGATATTCACACAAGTGTGCTGCGCAAATTGCTTTCAACTCGCCAGCTGTCAAAGTCAGCAAGTTTAAAATTACCCCTTTCCCGGTACAGTAATTAATCATCTTGCACCGCTGTGTCAGCAGTGCAAGATGATTAATACGCACCCAGTTGCTGTGCATCTATGTGTCTTTTTTGGGGTTAAACAGCATATGATTCATTCGTGCGGCATATGAGCACAAATGCTGCATATGCTGTATTCAACCTGGTTAATAAATAGTTAATATGTGTTTACTATGTTGGCACCATGTCTCTAGTAGTGTCTGTGTAGTGAAGACGTCGCTCTCCATGGTGCTGAACATTTCAGCATTGCCTACATTGCCAGCACACCAGAATTTCAATGAGGTTCTTCAGCACCATGGAGAGCAGCGCCTTCACTACACAATTTGCGTAAGTACCAGGGACCGCTCCTCATTGAGACCGCTGACCAGCAATGTGCTTATGCAAATTGCGTAGCATACCCGCGCTGCCGGCTTTCAGCAAGAATTACAGAAAGCCAGCAAATGCCGGCTAAACAAAAATATAGCATTTTAACCCCTGAATCACCAATGAATTTAGGTACCATGTCTCTAGGGAGGGTGGTCTCTCCCTAGAGACATGGTGCCAACATAGTAAACACATATTAACCCTTTATTAGCTAGATTAAATACAGCATATGCAGCATATGTGCTCATATGCCACACAGATGCTGTATATGCTGTTTAACCCCAAAAAAGACACATAGATGCCCAGCAACTGGGTGCTTATTAATCATCTTGCACCGCTGACACATTGTTGCAAGATGATTGATTACTGTACCGGGAAAACAACACATTCATACTCGGCAGCTTTGACAGCCGCAGAATTTAAATATGCCACTAAATGCTGTCCATGGTCCTGAAGTTTGCTTCCGGACCATGGACAGCACCACACTCACACACAGCACTCACACACTCACGCAGCCCACTCTCATCAAACTCGTAACACACTCACATACATACAGGCAGGCACACTCACCCACTGGCACCACACTGGCACCACACTGGCACCACACACACCAAAACACGCATCACACAATCATCACTGTCGTGTATCAAACACGCTCCATGTTTGATGCACAACAGTGTGCCTTCAGCCTAATGGTGGGGTTACACACAAGGATATCGTTAATGATATCCTTAGAAAAGTCACGTGTCTGAAATCGTATGTATGATATGTATATATCGTTCGTGCATTGTCACACACAAGGATATTGTTAACGATGTTAACTTTGGCACCTCTCCAAAGTCGGACAGAAAATGTTCTGTCTGATGTCCAGAAAGCAGAACAATGGCGGTACAATAATGTGCCAGCGCTCTGACAGCAGCACTGGCACATTATTGTATGCAAAAGTTGTTAATAAACTTTTATTTAAAAATGCAGTCATTTAATTTACATGTAAAGCCGCTCCTGCAGCTCTGTGGTACCTGTCGGCACAGAGCTGCAGAAGCGACTATGAACCCTGTGTTTAAGGGGTTAATGTTATTTAGCTACATGGCCCCAGAGAGTGCCCACACTCCCTGGAGCCATGTAGCCCAAAACATTGGCAGTGCAGGGATTAAATGATGTATTTAGCAGAAGCCGCACTATGTCGGCTCTGATAGATTCAATAATTAAAACCGGCGTGTATGAAGCCGGTGTTAAATAAACTGAGCTACATGGCCCCAGAGATTGGCCACACTCCCCTGGAGCCGTGTAGCCAAAAACATTGGCGGCGCAGGGGTTAAAGCAGCCACTTTGCAGAAGCCGCACTGTCGGCTCTGGTATAATCCTGCATTAAAAGTTGGCGGCTCCTGTCATTTAACAGTGTGCCATGATAATTTACTAAACAGCTTCCTGAATAAGGAGCTGTCCATGGTACTAACGTTGAATGCGTTCAGCACCCATCTTTCTCCGAGGTGCTGAGCGCTGTAGCACTAATAGTTATGGCCCGCACACATTGAAACTGCGGTGCGCTGGCCATAGCTGATAGTGGTAAAGCACCTCATAGAGCGACAGCTTTATATGTAAAATCACTACTTAAAATGTATTTATTCCTGTTTTTTAATAAAATGACAGCGGCAGAAATAGAAGTCTTGCGGCACATTGTTGGGACATTAATTTAACGACGAACGATAGATTTGAGGTCAAGATCTCAAATCTTGCATGAACGATCCAACGATCTTTTCATCCTATATCGTTCATTTATACGCAAGGATGCACAAACGATATCTTTGGAATGATCACATATCTGTGATGTTTCAAGGAAATCGCTCAGGATATCCTAGCGTGTAAACCCATCATAAGACTGTAAAACTGAACATGTTAAGGTACCGTTACACGCAGAGATATCTGGCAAGACATTGCTTGCAACTCACTGGTTGCAGTGAAATCATGGACACATTGTTCCATTTTGTTGCCATGTACAAAATGGAACAATGTGTTCATGATTTCACTGCAACCAGTGAGTTGCAAGCATTGTCTGCACAGATATCTCTGAGTGTACCGCTACCTTAAGGCACACCTGTGCAATAATCATGATGTCTAATGAGCATCTCGATATGCCAAACCTGTGAGGTGGATGGATTATCTCAACAAAGGAGAAGGTAGTACATAGGAACCAGGAAATCTGTGGATCAATCTATAGCGGCCGTCACACGCAACGATTTCTTGCCCGATATCGTTTAAGTGATCTCCTTTTTGATCGCTTAAGCGATATCGGGCTTAAAATCGTTGCATGTAATCAAGCGATTTACGATGTGAAATCGCTTGATCGTGACATCGCAGATCTGAGCTCCGGAGCTCAGATCTAGCGATGAACGATGTCACGATCTGCTTCATCGTGGTGTATAACACCACGATGAATGATCTCCCAGCGGCAGAGCCTATGCTGGGAGATGGTAACTATGGTACACGTCGGGTTACTAAGCGCCGCGCGGTGCCTAGTAACCCGATGTGTACCATAGTAACCAGCGAGATCGCGGCTCCACATCGCTGGTGAGTCTGTCTGTGTGACATCTCACCAGCGATGTGAGCGATATTGTAAGCGATTGAGCGTGCACATGATCGCTTACAATATCGCTAGCGATATCTGTGTGTGTGACGGCCGCTTTTGCTGCTATAGGTAGATAAAAAATCCAGTATGCTAAGTAATAGATGACGGGTGCTTTACTTTACTCATCTTCAAGTGATAACCCCTTTTCTTCTTCAGACAAGGCCTTTCATAAAAATGTGGAGTTATCCCTTTGAAAAGCATAGAATAAAACATCCGTCATCTAGTACTCATCATACTGGATTTTTTATCTACCTACGGCAGCACAGATTGAGCCTCATTTCTACAGTTTCCTATGTACTACCTTTTGCCTTAAAGCTTGTGCGACAGCTGTATATAGCTTTCATTACTGGTTGTGGTTACACAACCCAACAAGGTGAGTGGCTTGCTCTTTGTATTATTCCTTTTTTGTTGTGTAAGACCCTATTGCTCTTGTTTGCCCTTAGCATTTTAGTTCAGCAAAGGAGAATAGCTCACTACCACAGATTTAGTCAAATTTGTGAACAATTCTTGAGAAAACAAGGCCTTTCGTGTACAAAGAAAAACTCTGATGGCCACTTTACATGTCCCAACATCATTCCGATGTTGGACGGGAGCGTGCATTTTACGGGCAGAATTCCAAGATCGCATAGGAGATGTTACACAGCGCGATATTGGCAGGCAACGCAACTGCGATGTGTACACCCCCTTGTAAGGGCGACCCAGGAACGACCATTTAGCACGGGAGAGAATAGGGGAAGTTGTACTCCAAATCGTTGTTGGGCTGTCACACAGCACGATCCTGTCAGATCGTCCATCCAATATCGGGCCGTTGGAGAGCCTGCGCATTTCTTCCCCGATATTGTTTTGGCATCGTTCTTGCATCACATTGGTCATTTACACCATACAACACTAACGATATCGGGGCCAACGCACGAACTACGTGAATTTTTATCGGAGTTGGACGCCGATATCGGGACGTGTAAAGTGGCCATTAGTAGGGATGGGCGAATCTACTCGCTAGGACTCGTTACTCGGCGAGTAGTAAGGGACTCGCAGGACTCGGTACTCTGCGAGTTTCCCAGTGATTACTCGCACGAGTCCAATGCAAATCAATATCAATCCTAGTTTTGTCAGAAACGCTGACAAAACTAGGATTGCCATTGTTTGCATTAGACTCGGCTACTGTGCCAGTGATAGCAGGGAAACTCGCAGATAACTGCTGTTTCTTTGCGAGCCGAGTCCAGCTGTCTTCTCTGTGCAGCTCCAGGGTCCTAGAGCCCACCTGCTGCCTGATGTAGCAGTGCTGAGATTGTTCTCAGTCTGCTCATTCCCTGTGTACAGACATGAATGTCTGTGCACAGAGATGATGTAGCAGTGCTGAGATTGTTCTCAGTCTGCTCATTCCCTGTGTACAGACATGAATGTCTGTGCACAGAGATGATGTAGCAGTGCTGAGATTGTTCTCAGTCTGCTCATTCCCTGTGTACAGACATGAATGTCTGTGCACAGAGATGATGTAGCAGAGCTGAGATTGTTCTCAGTCTGCTCATTCCCTGTGTACAGACATGAATGTCTGTGCACAGAGATGATGTAGCAGTGCTGAGATTGTTCTCAGTCTGCTCATTCCCTGTGTACAGACATGAATGTCTGTGCACAGAGATGATGTAGCAGTGATGAGATTGTTCTCAGTCTGCTCATTCCCTGTGTACAGACATGAATGTCTGTGCACAGAGATGATGTAGCAGAGCTGAGATTGTTCTCAGTCTGCTCATTCCCTGTGTACAGACATGAATGTCTGTGCACAGAGATGATGTAGCAGTGCTGAGATTGTTCTCAGTCTGCTCATTCCCTGTGTACAGACATGAATGTCTGTGCACAGAGATGATGTAGCAGTGCTGAGATTGTTCTCAGTCTGCTCATTCCCTGTGTACAGACATGAATGTCTGTGCACAGAGATGATGTAGCAGAGCTGAGATTGTTCTCAGTCTGCTCATTCCCTGGGTACAGACATGAATGTCTGTGCACAGAGATGATGTAGCAGAGCTGAGATTGTTCTCAGTCTGCTCATTCCCTGTGCATAGACATGAATGTCTGTGCACAGAGATGATGTAGCAGAGCTGAGATTGTTCTCAGTCTGCTTATTCCCTGTGCATAGACATCTATATTTATGCACAGGGGATGTAGCAGAGAGGACATCGCGTTTTGGACTGCGTCGGACGGAAGAGGATTTTTTTAATTAAAGATGGAGTCCCTAATGGCTTTTTTTTTTATTTCTAATAAAAAATTTTCCTTGTGTTGTGTTTTTTTAAAACAATTTAATAGAAATTCATGGCGGTCATGTCTAATATTGGCGTGACCACCATAAATTTCGGGCTTAGGGCCAGCTGATAATACAAAGCTGGCCCTAACCTCTTTATTACCCAGCGTGCCACCGCTACCAGGGCCGCTGGAAGAGCGGGGTTCAGCGCCAGAGGATGGCACTTCAATGAACGCGCCATCTTCTGGGGCGGCTGCGGGCTGCAATTTGCAGCGGGGGGTGCCCAGAAAGCTTGGGCATCCCTGCGCTGCGGATTCCAGCCCCCAGCTGCTTAGCTGTACCTGGATAGACATAGAAATTGCGCGGAGCCCCACGCATTTTTTTTTTTATTATTCATGAATTTCAGAGTCAGAGTCTCAGAGTCAGAATCTCAGAATTTCATGAAATAATTAAAAAAAAAATGTCTATGCACAGGGAATAAGCAGACTGAGAACAATCTCAGCTCTGCTACATCATCTCTGTGCACAGACATTCATGTCTGTACACAGGGAATGAGCAGACTGAGAACAATCTCAGCACTGCTACATCAGGCAGCAGGCGGGCTCTAGGACCCTGGAGCTGGCAGCCTGTACAGAGGAGACAGGATCTTATCTGTGCGAGTCAGCGATTACTTACAAAGTAAACGAGCAATGCAAATAAATGACAAAACTAGGATTGCTTCAGGCTGAAGCTTCCGAGACACATCTGCGATTTGTAAATCTCACACTACTCGCTATTACTCGCTTCCCCATTCATTAACATTGGACTCGCTAGACTCGCAACGAGTAGCGAGTCCTGTGCTCGGACTCGCTAGAGTCAAGCGATTCCGAGTAATTTAGGATTCGCCCATCACTAGCCATTAGCTCTTTGAGTTCAGCTCATGAAAAATGGGAGCAACAACAAAAATGGTGTGTTCATATTTTTGTTCAGTATATAATTGGCACAAAATAATCTGCCCTCATATATTTCTGTATTGCCTCATATCATAAAATAATATACATATCGTTAAATGTAACGTTTTTGTTCTCAGCAACACTCATTTAGGAGTATGTATACATGCTGAATACATTTGTATAACTGAAAAGGATTTCCCCTTATCTGAATGGGGTTGTATTGAAGACGTTTACATGAATGAAACAGTCACATATTGATTACAACAAATCTATTCCTTGTGAAATGACCCTAATGCCAAAAATAAATAAGGTAAAGAATCATATCAGTATTTTCACTATATTATTGAAATTGGAATTACAGCTATGTGGCTTCTCATTACAAAATTGACATCAAGCTTGTTTCTAAATGCAGCTGAAATTTATGAAAGAGACATGTGTCATTGACTTTTTTATATTTTCTGCTGTGAAATCTTAGCAAGGATTCAAGTGCAACAAATCTTAGCGATGTCAGTTTTCAAGACGTATTTTCCTTTCGCACCTTGCAAAAATGTGCTATGTACGAAGTGTATGCAAAGTACGTATTCCATTGACAATTGTTAGGGGGAGGCAATCAGAGTGTACATTACAGAGACATATTGTCCTGGCTGTAATTAAAAAGAACAGAGAACAAGCTGTGTTACAAGTATAGAGGGATCATATGCAAAGGCTGCCATGGATGCTTCAAGACTACACATAATGCTTTGTACTTATTATGCAGACAGCATAGATTAGAGCCACTAATGCAATGCTGATGGAACTCATGTCAAAGAAAGATGACTCACTGACAAAAATGGTGCTGGTTGCTTGTAAATATATGAACCAAACGGTTACAGCTTGTATGGAACTTGCAGACACGCGTCAAAAGGTAACAATCAAGAACATAAACCATTTCATTAAAATACAGGGCAGCTTGCTTGAAAATGTATATCACTCTGCTAAAGCCGCAGTTTCGCAGCATACATGAATAGAGTTTGAAAGCAAATTAGATATAGGCTGCTTTGTGTTCAGGGATCTACATAATACAGACTTTAGAATGGAAATCTTGATACATCTTACAACATAATTAGAAATAATCCATCATTTTATTACGTTTTATTATTTAGTAGGATAATATTGTGAGCCCTGTATCTCGTATAGCTAGACAACATCAATTAATATATGCCGGACTGAAGAGTGAGCTTAAAATGACATATATATGAAGCACTGACATAAGAAAGAAATCAGCTTCCAGCTCAAGACTATATATAATGTGTAAAGAGTTATGTCCAGCACCTCACCATGAAAAGGCTTTGTGCCGAATCACGCAGGTAGGTGGCTACACCTTTGTGGTGGACAATGCTATTTACTATTGAATAGAGATGGGGGAACCTGATCTGGGCTGTAGTTTGGTCATTTGTATATCCAAAGTGCAGGCGCATGCAGCGCTGTTCCAATTTACACTTGGTGACTGTCCCAGTGAGAGCTGCTTGCAGTGTGTGATTCACTTGCATGGGGGTAAAATCTCAGTTTTCTGCTGTACTGTGTTGTCCCTAAAGAAAATTGAAACATCTGGAAGTGTTTTGCTTGTGCCTGGCTGAATGTGGCGTAGAGCCGAACAGCCAATCAGTGATGGCTCCGGTAAAGTTTATGTCCCAAACACAGCACAGCCGAATCCGAACATCCATGGGTTCATTCACCAACTGAACCGTAATAGGGGACCTGTCTGGTTGTTTATGCCCCCCAAGCTATCACTAACTGTACCTGCAGCCTCAAAGTACTATTCTAAGAATCCCTGTCTGAGCTAATAGTTGAAGTTGAAAAAATGCATAAATGATCTGGTAGGTTAAAAATGAACAGTTCAGCTAAGTTTTACAAGATGCTAAGAGGACCTGTGTTATGTCATGGCCATGTGACTACAATAGGCAGAGCTAACTCTCCACAGCCCTTAATGATTTTGCTTGCTTAGCTCCTCCCATTATGATCACATTATCATGACATCACACAAACAGGTTCTTTATTCAGTGCAGTTGGCCGTGAGTTAAAGGAACCTGTCGTATCGTTTATGTCCTTCAAGGTGTCTAATCACTGCCTCATTTGCATAAGAAAATTTAAGTTTATAAATGCTTTTTTTCCACTTTAGGCTAGGGTCACACATAAGCCCTTGGTCCGTTTTTGGCTTCATTTTTGTCATTTTTTTTTTTCTAAGTCCAAAAACTGACAGAAAAACGGATTGGATGTAATAAACACCCTGTCCGTTTTTTTCTGGACCTCAAAACATTGCTCTGTCCGTTTTTGAGCCAAAAACGTTGCTAGCAACGTTTTTGGCATCAGTTAAAAACGCATGCGTTTTTTTAACATGGGGCCCTATGGGAAACGCATGCGTTAACGCATGGCACATATAGGCACCTGTGTTAACGCATGCGTTAACGCATATGCGTTTTTAATGAAAAAAATGACTAAGTCTAAAAAACGTCCAGGGGTGCAGGAGGCTCAAAAAGCACACAAAAAAAACGGATTGGTGATGAAAATCACTTCCAAAAACGGACTTCTATGTGTGACCCCAGCCTTACTACTACAGTACTACAGTATTAGCTCAGATAGGGATGCTTAGAATAGAAGTATGAAGATTCAGGTACAGATAGTTATAGCTTGGGGGGGCATAAAGTAGCTGACAGGTTCCCTTGAAATGGTTCGCTCATCTCTACAATTGAATTGATTAAGCGACTCTGACACATAATTACATGGTTCTACAATCAATAGTGGTCTCCAGGAGATGGTAAGCGGACTCATTTTCTTCATATGGCAGAGCGAGTGTTTACTTTGTTCTGATTTTCTGACACTATGCATAAGCTTTCTTTATACATGTGCAGTGGAAATGATTAGACACTTTGTATAAACGTATGGCTTTCTCCCTTCACGATTTGCGGACATACAGAAATATCTGCATTGCAGGCCATTAATAAGTAGTGAGAAGTACGTACAGTATATACAGGTAATTGTTTCATAGTTAATAAAAATGAGTATAGCAGTTTTTTAATGAACATATGGGATTATAAGCTTTTTCTATGTAATTTTTGCACAATTTGAATGCAATTTATTTCATCTATTGCATTGGAGGAATATTAATCAATTTTAAGGGCCTGGAACATGTTTAGTCATGTTTCTAATTTTAATGATGTTAACATTATTGTAGGTAAAAACATTATTATAGCAATTTTGCCTGCAGTAGCTTTTATGACATTCCTTTCTAAAGCCATAGGTTTTAATATGGAGCTGGTCTCACCTTTAATAGCTATAACAGAGTTCAGTTGTCTGAGAATGCCTACAAGATTTTGGTGAATATTCTTGACCATCCATCTACAAGAACATTTGTGATTTCAGATACTGATATTAGGCTGGCTTCACACTACGTTTTTTACTATTCTGTTCTGCTTGTTTTTGGCCACCATGTATGTGTATCCCTATGGTACCAGATTGGCACTATTTGGCCATCTGGTTTTGTGAATCCAGTGCAGGATTCATTTTTGTCCTGTTTTTGGGCTCCGGTGACAAAACAGGACAGAAACAAATCCTGTCCTGTCCAGCATACTTATCATGGGGGCCAATGGCACTGGATCCGGTAAACAACAGAATCATTTCCCAGATCCGGTGCCAGGATACAGAGCATGCACAGAACAGGAGCGCTGCTCTGTACCCATGGTAAATCTGTGTAATATCACTTTAGAAGTATCTATATAAAGTGATATTAAATAAAAGGATGATTAAAAATAAAAATATAATTCTCACCTGTCCGGCGACAGTGTCCCGTGCTGAATACAAAGCTTAAGCACCTTTCATGATGTCACCGGGAGGGGTGGGGCAACCTGATCACATGACCGTATCAGATTTGCTGATGCGGTCATGTGATCGGGTTGGCCTGCCCCTCCCGGTGACATCATGCAAGGTCCATGAATGGCAGGGAGAGCTGCAGTCAGCGTGGGACACTCATGGTCGCCGGAAGGTGAGGAATTATTATTTTTTATTTTTAATCATGCCTTTGTCTAACATCACTTTAGCAGTGTATGCAGATACACTGCTAAAGTGATATTACACAGCGCCGATACAGCGCTGACAGCACTTGTCAAAGGCTCGGCTCCTCGCTGCTCTCCTTCCTGTTCATTGGACGCTGCAAACACAGGATCCAACGAACAGGAACAAAACCGTAGTGGGAAGCCAGCCTTAAAGGAGAAGTACTGAAAATTTGTTTTATTTCATCCCAAATGTGATCAAAAGGGGTTTAGATAAGGGCTGGTCCCGTTCTTTGCACCAATGTCATTCAACCTTTGCTTTATGCGTCAGAGGACAGGGAACAGAAGAGATCCTTTCTAAGCATATGTCTTCATAATAAAAATTGTGAACCAACATCAATAATGATTTAAAAAAAACTTTTCTCTATTGAGGCACTGCTGTAAAAAATGAAAACAGGCTCTCATAGATGAAATGAAGAGAAATCTTAATACTGCAGCACACCAAAACATGATAGACATTTGTTTGCTTCCAAATATGTGGGAACAGTTTTAGGGTGGTTTCACACTTGCGGACCCCTCTGCAGCGTCCTGCGAAGGGGATCCACAAGCTGAGTGCAGCCAGCGCAAGCCCCTATGTTTATAATGGGAGCGCACGTGCTGCGCTTGACTGCGCATGACTGTGAGCTCCCATTCACTGCACTATGTGATTTGTACACCGGGACGCGACAATTCGTGTACCTGGTGCGGACGAGAGTGTGTGATTTGTGCACAGGAATCCGCCTGCATACAAATCACATATTGCAGTGAATGGGAGCGCACGGTCATGCACAGTCAAGCGCAGCACCGTGCGCTCCCATTATAAACATAGGGGCTTGCGCTGGCTGCGCTCAGCTTGCGGATCCCCTCTGCAGGGAGCTGTGGAGGGGTCCGCAAGTGTGAAACCACCCTAAAACTGTTCCCACATATTTGGAAGCAAACAAATGTCTATCATGTTTTGGTGTGCTGCAGTATTAAGATTTCTCTTCATTTCATCTATGAGAGCCTGTTTTCATTTTTTACAGCAGTGCCTCAATAGAGAAAAGTTTTTTTTAAATCATTATTGATGTTGGTTCACAATTTTTATTATGAAGACATATGCTTTTTTTTTATTATGAAGATATATGTTTCAATGCTTTTTTTATATTATTGTGTGTTTTTTATTTTGTTGTTTTATTATAAACATACAACTTTTATTGACTTATTTATTATGTTCTCAAATATAGAAACAGAAATATGCACTTATACATAAGCAAAGGAAAAAAACTGAGATCTCCTAGAGAAACAAGGGGAGACAATTAGCAAAGTCTCATTAGCCAGGCAACCTGACCTGTGTACTTAGCATAATTAGGATAATAAGCCAGGAGCTCAGTCACTACATTAAGAAATGTTCTTAATACACTTGTATACCTGAGGAAGGCTTATTTACCACTGTAAAGCCGAAACGTGTTGTATGTTCTTTACCATATACTGGAAATAATTCTGTTACTGAAATAAATAACTACTTGTTTGAAAATAAGAAGATTATGGATTGTGATTACACCGGAACTGGGAGCACTCGTCTATACACCAGATAATCCCTTTCTGTGAACGCATCTATGGACTCCCGGCGGGGAGATCCGTCAACTCTGGGACGTAGCAGCAAATCGGGAGACCGGCACACCAAGGAGGAGGTGACCCCATAAGGTGTGGAAATATAAACTACTAAAGACATCAAAAGGGTGAGCAAAAAAACTTTTACCATACTATGTAATCTGCACTTAGATTTGCGTCCTCTCTTTCTATCTCCCCCATTTCCAAGACCCCAGAGCCCAGAGGTTGAACTCCTTTGAATCTTCACTGGAACTAAGAAATGTTGTTCCACTCCTAATAATCAACCTCATAGCATCATCATTTGTACATCAAATTGTACCATTGCATAAAGCTTGCATGCATCTGCATGGGCATGAAAATCCATACAACGAAACTCTTAATACTCACTTTTTATGTTGATGATAATGCCAGAGGAGAATTGGGAATCTGCAGGGTTTAAGTGAACTAAGCATTTGCAGCTTTCATGTGATATGTGTGATGACATGTACTTTTTGAGTGCATACTAAGGGTACCGTCACACTTGGCGACGCACCAGCGATCCCGACAGCGAAATAACATGGTAGGGATTGCTGGTGGGTCGCTGTCAGATAGCTGGTGAGATGTCAAACAGTCAGATCTCACCAGCGACGCAACAATGATCTGGAATGATACGGAGGTTGTTGGGACCCTGTTTCTCAGACCTATAGTATTGAGGTCATTGGTCGTTGTCCCTGTCAAACACACTGATGCATGATGCCCAGCGGGACTCCAATGATCAAAAAATGGTCCAGGCGATTCTGACACGACCAGCGATCTCACAGCAGGGGCCTGGTCACTGCTAAGTATCACACAAAGCGAGATCGCTGGAGAGGTTGCAGTTGCGTCACCAACTTGTGATTTAGCAGCGATCTCACTTAGTGTGACGGGGGCTTAAGAGTTAAATTCTTACATTAGACAGATATGTTTGTATTTGTTTGCTAACTTGTGATAATCCACTGATTGTTTCTACAAGGCTTGTAGGAGTCTGCCAATGTTTAAAGTTTGTAATGTAATTATCTCACCCCTTGGTCAGACACTTAGAAAAATTAAGTATGCGAGCCTTAAATTGTATTACTATGTGTATTGCTGACTCTATGTAAATTAACTCAGCCACCATTATTTGATGTCATGGATTGCAGACTAAATGTAAATAGCTTCAGACCCTTTCTTTCCACATCAGTTAAATGAACATTACCCAATCAGCTTGCAATCTAGCCAATGAGCGAACAGTCTTAGTAAACCAATTGTAAAGGTCCCAATGTTCTAAACTGAGTGCTCAGGGGAATATAAGAAGGACCGTTCATTTGACCAGGAGTTAAGCTACATGGTATCAATAGCAATCTAGGATCTGCGGATCCAATTGACAGGCCATAACCCAAAGGCCTAGGCACTTAGGTGCCGATCAAGGGAATCACAGCCTGGATTATAGTACTACATGGACTTCAGCATCAAATGCTAGGATTCGGCTGGGATATCAAAGACTACATAAGGAAAAAACCCAGGTTGGGACAATCCAGTCACCTGGCTACAGACTATGCTATGCTTGGTCAGCTTTCTAAATCTGGCATTATTCCTTTCTCGGTGGGTGCCCGCCGAAAGCAGGGTGCTGCTAGTTTGGAGTAAGTAGCCCTGGAAGCTCTGAGGAACGAATATTCTAATTCCTGGTGAGCCAGTGGAGGGTGAGACTCTGTTGACTGTTATATTTTATGTTTTGTTTGGTTATGTATTATATGCTTTTAACCGTTTGGGAATCCAAAAAAAGCCTTAATATTGTGGTTCCCTCACCCTGTGTTGTCTGAGTAGTGTTCTGTCCACAATTAAGGAGCTCGGGCATACAGTTGAGATGAGCCCTCTTCCATGCTGTCTTTCTAAAGGCGGTAAGGCCAGTGGACGAGAGCACCCACTGATCCCCGTGTCTCCACAGTATGCTTCTCTCCAGAGTTTCGCTCTCTAGCCTGATTTGCCACTGTGTGTAGTTTTTTTAGCTCTGGTTCTTAAAAGCTTATTTAGATTCTATAGATCTTGATTTTAATGAGCTCTTTAACATGTGCCATTTTTGGGCAATTATTTGTAAAATGGCTACATTTGTGGCAATAGGATTGAATGCAAAACATGACTAAAATGAATAAATGTTGTGCACCCAAATATTGTATATATTCAAATATAATCATGACTAAAACTACTTAAATGCTAAATGATTTCTATGGTTTTTAGTACCAGAATATGGTAAATAAAAATTGCCCTTTTAGAAAGTCTTGACAGCAAGACATAATGAACTGTGTCATTTACATATTTAACAAAAAAAAGAGTCCAAACTGCAGAAGAAATGTATGAAAAAATAAATACACCTCATGGGTCAAGCACAGAGATAAGGAATGGCTTTGTCCAGGTCAATGTTCTCTTTCCATGGACAGGAGCTGCATACATTTCCTTATTCTCATAGATACTGTATAATGGGGGAATTTGCTTGGATGTTCCTGGGAAGATTGTCAATAGTCTCAAATATTTTCCACTTTTGAAAAATCCTTCTCACTGTACAATTCTGTTGTCCATATTGATTGGAAATTTTCCTTTGGGAAAATTATGGGCCTCAGCAATGGTGTCCCTAAAATCATTGCTGATGTTTTACCTCCTTGGAATTATGTTAAATTGCTTCAAAGCAATAAACTGCTAAAACATTAGCAGTGATCACATTTGCTGATGAACAATTAATCCAGGGCATTTAATTAGCAACACCTGGCTGCTACTTACTCTTTTAACTCCTATAAATGAAGTCCATTTTTACCCTTGAATTTGTGAATTTATATAGTTCTTAAATAAATATTAAATATAATTTTCCAGTGTTGTTTCTTTGAGGTTATTTTTACCTAATTTAAGACCTTTTAAGGATTAGATTTTTTTAATTATGTCCTGATACATAAAACTATAGGATTCAAAGGTTGTACTTAGTTGTTCTCATGACTATGCACACACGTATATACGCACATTTGCAAAATACATACACATCTTACTTAAAAATACTTGCCAAAAAAAATCTAAGAAATTCCAAAGTTACTATTTTTTTCTCAATTCTCTTTAAACTTTCATAGGACATGTATCCCACCTACATTATTGAACCAAACAGTGCATATGGCACCACCTTTCAGAATAGTGTAAAGCAATACAGAATATTCATCTGACTGCTTAAACATATATTGACAAACACCAGATCATCTACTGCATTTTTCAGATTATATAGTGGAACCTTCTCCCCCCCTAAATTGGGGGAAAAATGGGGGTGTATTTTGTAATCCAAATCTTGCTTACCTTGGGTTGAGGCATTGGTTGAGGTACAGGAGGATGTCAGAAGTGGGGCAATGCTTGCCAGCCTGGAGTTGGGGGTGTTCGGTTGACATTGATACTTCCGGGTACTGGTAAATGGCTGCAGACCAAGTGCAGGCAGAGATAAAGATCTAAGAGAGCTGAGAGCTCAATCTGTGCCTGCACTGCCTCTACCAAATGGCCTTCAAGCAAATGGATGCAGAGGCGGTGCATCTGTGATCTTCATCTGTGCTGCCTCCACAGCTATTTTCTTGAAGGTCATCCAGTTGAGCCAGCACAGGCAAAGATCGAGCACTCGGCTGTCTTTAACTATGCCTGCTCTGCCTACTCAGCCAATTGCCAGTACTTAGAAGTATCAATGCCCACCAATCAACACCGAACACCGCAATACCCCCAGCTCCAGGCCTGCAAGCTTTGCCCCACTTCCAACATTCACTTGTGACCCTGCCTCCTGGCCTCAGCATTGCCGCCAGCAATCATCACCAACACCGCGATCCTGCCTGCTGTAACCCTGTCCTTCTACCACCCTCATTGCTCCTCCTCTGGTAAGGTACATTGCACATAAAATGCACCAAAATATAGGATGGAACCCCCAATTTAAATTAATTTTTTTTCTAATTTCTTCCTCTAAATTTGGGGGCGCGTTTTATATTCTGGTGCATCTTATAAAGCAAAAAATAACGTAATTTAAGAAAAAAACAAGCCATCCCTTTAAAAATATCCCAGCCAGCCTTGCCTACAAACCTCAGAGCAGATTCCATCTAAATATTTATAGATCAGACAAATTAGAATTGTAATTTTCCCTGGTACTATTGTGTTTCTCTTAGCTACAGGGCGGTGTCATAATCAATTTTATTTTACTATCTATGGAAACACCGGGATGTGAAACAATACTCTGGAGTGCAAACAGGTAAGGCCACATGTACACATTGAATATTTGGTGTTTTTTTACCTCAGTATTTGTAAGGCTGGTTTCACATTGCGTTATAGTTAAATCCGATGCTGTCCGATGAAAATCGGAAAGCATCAGTTCCAAACTGATCCATGCAATCGGATGCCGAATAGGTATCCGATTCCGACATTTTGCAGGATCAGTTTGGTCTGTTACCTAGCTCCCCCTCCTCTCTGCCTCCTGTCATATCGCTGTCCCCCTGTTGTCCCCCTGCTGTCCCCCTGTTGTCCCATGCTGTCCCCCTGCTGTTCCCCTGCTGTCCCGCTGTTTTCCCACTGCTGTCCCTCTGTTTTCCCCTGCTGCCCCCCTGTTATCTCCTCTCCTGTCATCTTCTCCTGTCATTCCAACATAAAAAATCTTTATTCTCACTTGCCAGCGCTCCCCGGCGTCTCCATAGAGCTCCCGATCGGTTTTACAGGACCTGCGATGATGTCAGAAGCATCATCGGGTCACATGAGCGGTTACCGTGGAAACCACTCATGTGACCCGATCAGGTCCTGTTACCGAGCGGGAAGCTGATAGAGATGCCTGGGGGAGCGTTGGCAGGTGAGAATTAAGATTTTTTATTTTAAACACTTGATTTTAGTTATATTTAACTTTTGCAATGTATGTATATACATTGAGGAAGTTAAATTAGGCGGCACACAAAAGGTTTAGTGTACTGAGCATGTACTGAGCATGCTCAGTACATTAAAATCAGGTCCGAGGAGACATCAGATGTTTCCTCGGACCCTGCTCCATAGAGCCCCATGTTAAAGGGATCGAATTGAATTTGGCATAATTGCCATCCGATTTGCCTCCGATCCGATTCTCTACGATTTTTTCCAGGAGCCAAAATCGCAGCAATCTACGATTTTTGCTCCTGCAAAAAATTGGACAGAATCGGATCGGAGGCAAATCGGATGGCAATTATGCCAAGACCGATCCGATCCGATCCCCATTGGATAACATGGGGGTTGATTCGGATCCAATGCTGTCTGATTTTCATTGGACAGCATCGGATTTAACTAAAACACAATGTGAAACCAGCCTAAGATAAAACCAGGAGTGGATCAATCAGAGGAAAAGTATAATAAATACAGAAGTAAGTGGTGACGTGTTTCTATCACCCACTTCTGTTTTTGGCTTACAAATACTGAGGTAAAAAACTCACCAATTACTCAATGTGTGCATGAGGCCTAATTACACAAACACTAAATGTCTTTTAATAAGGTCCTTACTTACATCTTACTTCCATCTTTCATGCAGAAATTCACAGTTTTTTGCATGCAGAAGCTGTGGACGTAATCTCATTTCTGTTTCTGTCCCTGCTCCCATCTTCTTAGTATGCAGAATAAAGAAAATAATGTAAAGCTGTCAAAAATGAGTAACCATACTTACATAAGAAACAAAAGAGAACTTATATACTAAGCTATGACATGGTGGATTGAAAAGAGGAGGACTTTCCTTAGTGGTTTCAGTAATGATTCTGCCCCAGTCATTAAAATATGGCAAAGATTAGCAATATCCTATAGCATAATCTAGTTGAAAACAATAACTTAAACATAACCTAATAAGGTTGGACTTATATTAGTTACCACCCAGAAGAAAAACTGTAGGTTAGACCAACCCTCTCTGGCAATTCTTAAAGCATAACCATGGTTTAACTTTTCATTTAATAATAATGTAGTGCAAAAGATTTTAATAAACTTTCAATTATACTTTATAAGTGAAATCTGGTGGAAAACCATTCATAAATCTTTCACAAGGTGTCCCCACTAGACTGTGTCTGAAGCAGACATGTGCTCATTCTTAAGCGGCCGTCACACGCACAGATATCTTGAACGATATTGTAAGCGATTACGTGCACGCGCGATCGCTTACAATATCGCTCACATCGCTGGTGAGATGTCACACAGACAGACTCACCAGCGATGTAGAGCCGCGATCTCGCTGGTTACTATGGTACACATCGGGTTACTAGGCGCCGCGTGGCGCTTAGTAACCCGACGCTTACCATAGTTACCATCTCCCAGCATAGGCTCTGCCGCTGGGAGATGGATCATCGTGGTGTCATACACCACGATGAAGCAGATCGTGACATCGTTCATCGCTAGATCTGAGCTCCGGAGCTCAGATCTGCGATGTCACGATCAAGCGATTTTACATAGTAAAATCGCTTGATTACATGCAACGATGCCAAAACGATATCGCTTAAGCGATCAAAAAGGAGATCGCTTAAACGATATTGGGCTAAAAATCGTTGCGTGTGACGGCCGCTTTAGTCAGATCTGTCTTCCACATAACTATATAAGGGTAAGGGGCCATGATCATACCACATCTCCTGGGCAGGGGAGGATCAAAAGAGTATACAGACATTACAGCACGGGATTGCAAATAATTATTTCTTTGAGATAAAACATTTTTTAAAAACAGACAGGGGAATATTTTATGTCAAAAATAGAATCAGCTGTGACCATTTAATGACCGACTTCGACTGCAATAACATACCAAACCAATTTCTCTTTATAACTTGTGAAAAAGATAACAGGATTTTACTTTACAACAAAATATAGGTCACAACAGCCACAAACCACAAAATACAAATTATGCAGCCTGGGAGATCCCAAGTGTCAGCTTACTGGACAGGAGAAGAACTACCCCAAGGCTATACCACTCCCTCCCTTATCCTACAAGTATACAAGGCCTACCCAGAGTGGTACCATGACACGTGGTTCTCTCAGGTACGCACTCTTACACCTGTCTCCTCCCTTAACCCCTTCACGACCCATGATATTGTACAACGTCATAGGCCGGTTGCCAGGGTTTGATGTAAGCTCCGGTGCTGAGCTCACATGAAACACCTGACATCTCACCTGATCGGTGCTGTTAACCCTTTGGATCCCGCTGTCAATGTTCCCCACCTGCACCGGAGATCCCGCGATAATATCGCAGGATCTCCGGTGCTCACATGACAGCCCGGGGTCCTGGCTTGACCCCGGAAGCTGTCACGGAGCACTTCCGGTGAGTGGTTGGCAGCCACTTAAAGCAGTTTTCCATATCCAAGCAAAAGGTTTGCACACCGTGCTTGGGTGTATCTTATAAGTCTATAAATAGAAAACCTTGCTAAACGGCACTGTATCTCCCATTGGCAGCGGCGCTGGCATGGAGCCTCCGATGTCCACTTCCGTGTTATGAAGAGGGTTAGCTGGTCACAGCACCATGAGGTAATTTGCAGGACCTTCAAGCTTCCAGTCTGCACCTGGACGCACGTCCACCCCGGAGAGTTCACATCCGGTTATTATAAATCATTAAAGTCAAAAAAGAGACAGCGTCACAGACCTTCGATGGTGAAAATTCTGAGCGTCCCTTTTTCCATGGTCAACAGAAGCGACGTTTCGACCACTGCTGTGGTCTTTATCAAGCGAGATAAAGACCACAGCAGTGGTCGAAACGTCGCTTCTGTTGACCATGGAATAAAGGACGCTCAGAATTTTCACCATCGAAGGTCTGTGACGCTGTCTCTTTTTTTCACTTCCGTGTTATGGTCACATGGTGCGGAAGAACTGATCACCTGACAGCGTGGTCCTATTGAAATAACAGCAGGTCCTCTGCCACGAGCTCCCGGATGGGAGGAATCAATTGGCAATGTATATGATACCGTGGCTTGGAGAGAGCTAAAATAGAGACCAATGAGGGGGCAAGTATTATATATTTATCATTTATTATTAAGACTACAACGCGTTTCGATGACGGATTTTGTCTTCCTCAGGTGGGTGTTATTAACAAATGATAAGTATATAATATTTGCCCCCTCGTTGGTCTCTATTTTAGCACTCTCCAAGCCGTGGTATCATATAAATTATAAATAGAATAATGATGTTAATTAGTGCGTACTACGCAGATGGACATATGTCCTGCCTAAGTCTGATGATAGTCCATCTGGTTAAAATTTCCTAAAGAATTTCAATACCGTATATACTCGTGTATAAGCCGAGTTTTTCAGCCCAAAAATTGGGCTGAAAAGTCCCCCCCTCGGCTTATACACGAGTCATATGATATGCTGTGGGGGGGGGGCTGTGACCGGTGGCTGGAGGAGGCAGGAGGGGGCCGCAGTGACCGCAGGCGGTCACGTGGGGCCGCCTCATTAGTGCAATGAATATGCACGGCATCCCCCCGTCCATCAGCGGCGGGGGGATGCCATGCATATTGCAATACACAGCCCCCCCTCCTTATTATGGGTCCCCCAGCAGAAATAAACAGCCCCCCTCCTTATCATGTCCCCCCCAGGCTGCGGCAGCTGTGAAAATAACAAACACTTTATACATCACCTTCCGGCGCAGCTCCTTCGGTCCTCCGCTCCTCCGCTCGCCGGCTTCTTCTTCTTTCTTGTGCCGGCTTCTGTGACCGCGCGCAGGAAATTACGTCATCTCCTGCGCCCGGTCACATGACACCGGCACAAGAAGGAAGAAGCCGGCGAGCGGAGGAGTGGAGGACCGGAGGAGCTGCGCCGGAAGGTGATGTATAAAGTGTTTGTTATTTTCACAGCTGCCGCAGCCTGGGGGGGACATGATAAGGAGGGGGGGGCTGTTTATTTCTGCTGGGGGACCCATAATAAGGAGGGGGGCTGTTTACTACCACTGGGGCTGCATATACTACCACTGGGGCTGTATATACTACCACTGGGGCTGCATATACTACAACTGGGGCTGTATATACCACTGGGGCTGCATATACTACCACTGGGGCTGCATATACTACCACTGGGGCTGTATATACCACTGGGGCTGTATATACCACTGGGGCTGCATATACTACCACTGGGGCTGCATATACTACCACTGGGGCTGCATATACTACCACTGGGGCTGCATATACTACCACTGGGGCTGCATATACTACCACTGGGGCTGCATATACTACCACTGGGGCTGCATATACTACCACTGGGGCTGCATATACTACCACTGGGGCTGTATATACTACCACTGGGGCTGCATATACTACCACTGGGGCTGTATATACCACTGGGGCTGCATATACTACCACTGGGGCTGCATATACTACCACTGGGGCTGTATATACCACTGGGGCTGAATATACCACTGGGGCTGCATATACTACCACTGGAGCTGCATATACTACCACTGGGGCTGCATATACTACCACTGGGGCTGTATATACCACTGGGGATGTATATACCACTGGGGCTGCATATACTACCACTGGGGCTGCATATACTACCACTGGGGCTGTATATACCATTGGGGCTGTATATACCACTGGGGCTGCATATACTACCACTGGGGCTGTATATACCACTGGGGCTGCATATACTACTGGGGCTGCATGTATACTACCACTGGGGCTGCTGCTGTATACTACCACTGGGGCTGCTGTATATACCTCTGGGGCTGCTATATACCAAACTGCTGGGGGCTGTATACCTGTGCTGGGGTCCACCCTCGGCTTATACACGAGTCAATAGATTTTCCCAGGTTTTGGGGGCAAAAGTAGGGGGGTCGGCTTATACACGGGTCGGCTTATACACGAGTATATACGGTATATTGATAATAAAGAAGAAGGGAGCAAGATTGGAGATATTCGCCCGTTCACTGTCATTGTCTTGGTGTGTGGATACTAGGCATACGTTGTATGTGGATGATTGGCGTGTGTGAAACAAATTATCCACAGTCAAAATGATCTGCCCAGTCGTGAGTTATGTGCCCACCAGAGGATGTATGAGCACCACGTACGCCAATCATTCACATATCAGAACCAAAGGGTCCAATGAGGATTCAGTGGGTCACAAATTGAAGCAATGACAAATCTAATATATAAAGCTGAGTGTATGTGTGTATGCGCGTATGTATGTATGCATGTCCACTAAAATAATTTGCACCATCACATCTACAATCACAAAATTTTGCACACATACCTAATTTGGCTTAAAGCGAACCTGTCACCCCCTCCAGGCATCTAAAGATAACATAGCCACCTTCTGCAGCACTAAGGCTGCAGTCTCAGAACGTGTCTATAGCATTTATGCTCCCTTGATTCACTGAAATAAAGACTTATATAAAATCTCTGCTCTCTGTGCACCTCCTCCAGGGCCATCTCCCTGCATTACAGAGCTTTGTCAGCTCTGCTACAACTTAGATCTGCTGTTATAGGAGACTCCACAGTAGTAAATCTAGCAGGAGGATGAGCAGACAAAGCAGTGCCTGCTACGTAGCAGCCCTTGAGCTGAGCAGTTTTCACTTTCAGTTTCTTGTACCCACCAGCATTGCTCCGTCCTCAGCCCCTGATCTACAGCACAAACTCAACTCTGCTGCACTGCTGACAGCTCAGCTCAAGGGCTGCTACGTAGCAGGCAGTATCCTCCTGCTAGATTTACTACTGTGGGGTCTCCTATAACAGCAGCTCTATGTTGTAGCAGAGCTGACAAAGCTCTGTAATGCAGGGAGATGGCCCTGGAGGAGGTGCACAGAGAGCAGAGAGGGATGACTGACACCACAGAGGAGGGAGACAGACACTTGAAAACCCGCCTCCCGGTCTTGGATCAGGTTTGAAACAGATTTTATAAAAGTCTTTATTTCAGTGAATCAAGGGAGCATAAATGCTATAGACACCTTGTCAGAATGCAGCCTTAGTGCTGCAGAAGGTGGCTATGTTATCTTTAGATGTCTGGAGGGGTGACAGGTTCGCTTTAAGGAATGTTAGACTATGTTTTGAGGGAAAATTTTAATCGCCCCCAAAAAAGGCCTATTTACTCCTTGTGTGTGTGTATGTATGCATCTCCACTATACACCCATATATGGTCATATTTCCCATATATGCTAATGTCCATATATGGTCATATCACCCATATATGGAAATATCACACATATATGGTAATGCCTAAATTTTGTAATAATGCCCATATGTGGTAATCCCCATATATGGCAATAAAACTGAGTCCCTCATGGTTACAGTGGGAATAGTGCCCCAATAAAGAAATACCAGTAAGCCGCAGGAGATTGCACATACCCCCAGTATATCAAAGTAGTTTGCAAACAGATCTTAGTTTACCGCAGGATGTCACACAGAGCCCCAGTATGTGCGGGTTGGGGGGTTGGGAGGTGTTTTTTTAGGAGTGGGCAGGGTTGAGGGTGGGCATTTTTTGGGGGGGAGGGGTGTGGGTTTGTGGGGAGGTGTGGATTTGGAGGTCAGGAATGGGGGGTGGAAGTCCAGGCTCGTGGAGTGCTGTAAATTTGGGGTGCAACTTTGGGGGTGGGTTGAATTTTTTTTGGTGGGCGGGAGTGTGGATATGAGAGGGTGGGCTCTTTTGGGCATGGGGGTGCAGGTATTGGTTCGGGTTAGGGAGGGCAGGTGTGTGGGTTTGAAGGGCATTTGTTTTGGGGGCTGGGATGTGGGTTTGGGGAGGGTGCTGAGGATAGGTTTCAGGGAGGGGAAGTTTTGAGGTGGGGGCAGGGTTAGGTTTTGGGGAGTAGCAGGGGTGGGGGTAAGTTTGGATGGGGGTCAGGTTTAGGTGTAGGGGCAAGTTTGATGAGTATAGTGGACATACATACACACACATACACTCAGTTTATAACTAAGAAACGTTAGTTACACTGACTGGACAAAGCGAGGCTCTACAGCTAGTTACCTCTAAAGATAGAGCAGGTGTTTATCTATATTCCTGTTGGTGATTGGATTATATAGGAGTGATATTATTAGTGATGTGTTTTGAGTGACATCCATTGACTGGATAGCATCATCATGATGTTACAACCAAAGTTATTTTAGGTCAGCTTAGTTAATCAATTTACTCAGCCTAAAGGCCCCGTCACACACTTCAACATCCGAGCGATCCGATCAAAGATCCGACTTGACCTAGATCGCTTGAACAGCGTTCAATGATTGCTAGTGAAATGTCACACATAAAGATATCTTTATCGACGCAGCAACAATTCCGCGACAAGCGAACAATACTTGCGGTTGTTTGATCGCCTACGTCTTTCAGTTCTGAATAGGCAAAGTCATTAACATCGTTATCAAGGTGTCACACACACCGATGCTGCAGGTTGGATGGACGATCATTGTTTGGTTTTAGGTTCGGTTCACAAACCTCCCATCAATGGTCAGCCGACTTATCGTTGATCGTTTTTACTTGTCACATGCAACAACATCATTACGACGTTGTTGCTCAACCCAAAAAGCCATAATGTACTAACGATATTGTTAAAAATATCGTAGTGTGTGACGGGGCCTTAAGTTACCTGAAGACATCAGTTCGGTGAAACATGTTGGGGAGGCTAATGTAGCTTTTATAAGGTTAGAGCAATGACCGTAGTGAGTTTGACACATTATCTATTAATGCTGCAGATTGGCTGTTAGCAGCGCAAATGTTTTCTTTGTCATTATTTTAAAACTTCTGATTATTTATTTCCCAATTGAGAGCAATGCAATCCTAGACTAGAACAGTCAGAGCACTTTTAGTTTTTTAATTATAATTGTGTTCACCTTAATTCTTTTAAAATTAATTACCGTATATACTCGTGTATAAGCTGACCCGTGTATAAGCCGACCCCCCCTACTTTTGCCCCCAAAACCTGGGAAAACCTATTGACTCATGTATAAGCCGAGGGTGGACCCCAGCACAGGTATACAGCCCTCAGCAGTGTGGTATACAGCAGCCCCAGAGGTATATACAGCAGCCCCAGTGGTAGTATACAGCAGCAGCCCCAGTGGAATATACAGCAGCAGCCCCAGTAGTTAGTATACAGCAGCCCCAGAGGTATATACAGCAGCCCCAGTGGTAGTATACAGCAGCAGCCCCAGTGGTATATACAGCAGCAGCCCCAGTAGTTAGTATACAGCAGCCCCACAGGTATATACAGCAGCCCCAGTGGTAGTATACAGCAGCCCCAGAGGTAGTATACAGCAGCCCCAGAGGTATATACAGCCCCAGTGGTAGTATACAGCAGCCCCAGAGGTATATACAGCCCCAGTGGTAGTATACAGCAGCCCCACAGGTATATACAGCCCCAGTGGTAGTATCTAGCAGCCCCACAGGTATATACAGCCCCAGTGGTAGTATACAGCAGCCCCACAGGTATATACAGGCCCCCCGCCGCAATCCTGTATAGGAAGAGATTAGTATACTTATCCCTCCGCTGCCGCTGTCCCGCCGCCATCGCGGTCCTCCGTCTTCTTCCAGCGTCTTTCGTCTTCTTCCGGCTTCCTCCTCGGTCGCGCAGGCAATCACGTCATTGCCTGCACGACCGAGGAGGAAGCCGGAAGAAGACGGAAGACGCTGGAAGAAGACGGAGGATAGCGATGGCGGTGGGACAGCGGCAGCGGAGGGATAAGTATACTAATCTCTTCCTTTACAGGATTGCGGCGGGGGGCCTGTATATAGATGAGGGACACTGTATACTGTATACATTGTATACAGTATACAGTGACTCGCGTATAAGCCAAGGGGGGGACTTTTCAGCCCAATTTTTGGGCTGAAAAATTCGGCTTATACGCGAGTATATACGGTAATTAAAAGTTATATTTTATATTTATTAGTCTTTAGTGTAGGGGTTTAGTTGCCTTTGGCAAATAATTATCCTGATATTACCCCTACGCTGACTTTAGAACTTATTGTTTATTTAATTTTACACAAAACTAAATAAACTTAATTTTTTGTTGCATACCATTTGGTATATATAACTGCAATCAGTTGGTTTCTATAACCATCATCAATCTTTTTACTCCTCTCAACTGGAATTTTGGACCATTCTTCTTTTACAAACGGCTCCAGATATATCATATGAAAAGAGTGCATTCTCCCAATGGCAATTTTAAGATTTCTTGTAAGGTGTTTATTGGGATTAAGATCTAGACTTAAGGCCGCTTTACACGTCGCAATATCATTCCGATATTGCGTAAGATCTCACGGGAGTGCACACTTTTTTGGCACTTGTCCAAAATCGCATAGGAGATGTTACACAGGGAGATATCGACAGGCAACGAAACTGCAATGTCTATGCCCCCTCCTTCGCACTGTGTACGAGCGACCCAAGGAACGACCATTTAACATGGGAGTGAATAGGGGAAGTTGCGCTCCAAATCGTAGTTGCGCTGTCACACAGCACGATCCTGCCAGATCGTCAAGCCAATATTGCACAGTTGGAGAGCATGCACAATTCACAAATGATATCGTTTTTGCATTGTTCTTGCGTCGCATTGCTCATTTACACGACACAACGCACGAATGATATCGGAGGCGACACCTGAACCACGTGACTTTTTATCGCAGTTGGGTTACAATATCGTGGCGTGTAAAGCGGCCTTTATTCTTCTCAGTACTGGACACTTCAGAATTCTCCAGACATTTTTTTCATCCATTTCTAGGTACTTCTAGAAATAGGTTTGAGGTCATTGTCCTGCTGGAAGATATATAACCTAAGATGCAACCCCAGCTTTCTGACATTTGGCACTATAGTGTGAGTCAAATTCTTTTGTTAATCTTCAGATTTCATGTTTACTTGCACACAGTCAAGTCATGCATTGCCACAGGCAGAAAAACAACCATCAAACTTATTTTGACCTACACCATATTTGACTGTAGGTTCTGTGTTCTTTACTTTGTATGTTTTTCTTCCATTTTCGATAAAAAGTAGAATGATGTCCTTTACCACGAAACTATCTTTGTCTCATCTGTCCACAAGACCCTTTTCCAGATGGATTTTGACTTATGCACGTACAGTTTGGCAAACTGTAGTTTAGCTTCTTTTTGTCTCTGTGTCGGCAAAAGTGTCCTCTTGGGTCTCCTGCCAATGTGTTTCATTTAACTCAAATGTCTATAGATAGTTCACACTTAGGCTAGGGCCACACTTGGGAGTATGCATCCATTTACTGGATGCATTACTGGATTTAGTTTTTCCCCTCACCATTTTTGAGGCATTTTTGCTGGATCCGATACCGGATCCGTTAATGGTTTGTACCTATATGTACCATGCATTGATGGATGTGTTTCCCATAGGGGCGCATTTTAAAAAAACGGATCTGTTTTTGAAAATGCACTAAAAAACGCAGACCCTATTTAAAATTGATTTCTCAAAAACCCAATCCGGTAAATGGATTGCACTGTTGCAATCTGGATTTTGCATTGGAGTCTATGCGTGCATTACCGGATCTGGTTTTCAAGATTTCAACATGTCAAAAACTGGACCCAGTAACTAGATTGGAAACGAAAGTGTGGTCCTAGCCTTACACTGATTTTCGTTGACTGTGATGCACTCTGAGCCTGCAGAACTGCTTTAATTTCATAGAAACGTTTGTTGCTGCTTATCCATCATCTGGACCACCATGCATTTCAACCTTTAATCAGTTTCTTTCTGTCATAAATGTCCAGGTAGATTAGCTATAGTGCCATGGATTGTAAATATCTTGATTATGTTGCGTGCAGTAGACAAAGGAACAATAAAATCTCTAGAGATGGATTTAGAACCTTGAAATTATTGATATTTTTTAATACTTTTGGTTCTCAAGTTCTCAGACAGTTCTCTCCTCTTTCTGTTCTCCTGTGTAGTGTGGCACACACAGACACACAATGCAAAGATTGAATCAAGTTCTCCCTTTCTTATTTTGATTTTAGGTGTGATTTTTATATTATTAACGCCTGTTACTTGCCATGGGTGAGTTTGAACAAATTATGAAATGCTTGAAAGAAAGTTGTTCTCCCACAATTTTGTTCAGCCAATATCAGGGGTTTTGCATAAAATTATGTCCAATTTGCCACTTGAAGTGTACAACAAAACGTGTAATTGCCATAATCTTCTGGGAGAAAAAGTTAACTCTCTGGAATATTTATAGGGGGCGATGACTGTATCTATTATATAATCGCGAATCGGAAAAGCGCCCCTCCGCGCGCTACTTCCGGCGTGGTCATGTGGATACGAATTTAACATTGGGCGCGAAGCGCCCAATGCTGCGCGAGCAATGGCCGCGAGGCCATTGCGAGTCGCTGGCCCAGGGCGAGCAATGGCCGCGAAGCGGCCATTGCGAGCCGCTGCCCCAAAATCGATCCACAGCCTCGGCTACAACCTTAGCGAATTACCGCTCAGGTAGCGCGAGCAATGGCCGCGAGGCCATTGCGAGTCGCTGCCTGAGCCGCAACTCGCTCACCCGGCTACCCACAACTCGCCCCCCCAATGTCCGCACAGCCCCCCCATGTCCGCAAACCCCCCCCATGTCCGCACACCCCCCCCCATGTCCGCACACCCCTCCCCCATGTCCGCACACCCCCCCCCCATGTCCGCACACCCCCCCCCATGTCCGCACACCCACCCCCATGTCCGCACACCCACCCCCATGTCCGCACACCCACCCCCATGTCCGCACACCCACCCCGCAACAAAACCACCCCGCCGCACCTAAGGCCCTACCCCCTAAGTCCGCCCCACCCCTACACGCTAAGCCCCGACCACCTAACCCCCGACCCGCAGCATCCTAAGCCCCCGCCGATACCCCCTAAGCCACCGACGCCCCTAAGCCCCTACCCCCTAAGCCCCGCAGCAGCCCCGACCACCTAACCCCCGACCCGCAGCATCCTAAGCCCCCGCCGATACCCCCTACGCCCCGCCGTCTACCACCTAAGCCACCGCCGCCCTTAAGCCCCTACCCCCTAAGCCCCGCAGCAGCCCCTAAGCCCCTACCCCCTAAGCCCCGCAGCAGCCCCTAAGCCCCTACCCCCTAAGACCCGTAGCATCCTAGGCCCCCGCCGATACCCCCTAAGCCATGCCGCCTACCCCCTAAGGCACCACCGCCCTTAAGACCCCGCAGCAGCCCCTAAGCCCCTACCCCCTAAGACCCCTACCATCCTAAGCCCCCGCCGATACCCCCTAAGCCCCGCCGTCTACCCCCTGCCCCTCTCGCTAAAGCCCTACACCCTAAGCCCCCGCAGTCCCCTAACCTAACGCCGCTGTCACCTAAGGCCCTACACCCGAAGCCCCCGCCGTCCCCTAACCTAACGTCCCCGTCGATCACTTACATGCCTTCAAGTCATCTGATCGTCCGTCCGGCCAGGCGTCCTCTTCCTCCGGCCCCGGGGGTCTTCTCTCTTCTTTCCGCCATCTCCGCCTCTTCGTCCGGCCCCGGGGATCTTCTGTCTTCTTTTCGCTAACTTCCACCTCCGACGTCCTCTTCCTTCTCATTAACATAGAATGGACGAAAAATCCCCCATTCTATCTTAATAAGATCTGAGGCCCTCTTCTGATTGGTCGCTGTATACTGCCCTCAGCCAATCAGAAGAGCCCCTCAGACTGAGACGCAGTTCTCATTCAGGTCCGCCTTTTTTTTCCCCATTGACATACATTAGCGGTGTGTCTGCGATTTTATGGCCGGCCACCTGGTTCTATTTGTCGGCCCTAAAATCGCGGACACACCGCTAATGCATGTCTATGGGCAGTCAGCCCGATTTCGGATTGGACGCCGACCAATCAGAATTCGAGCTGACTGCCCATAGACATGCATTAGCGGTGTGTCCGCGATTTTAGGGCCGACAAATAGAACCAGGTGGCCGGCCATAAAATCGCCGACACAACGCTAATGTATGTCAATGGGGAAAAAAAAGGCGGACCTGAATGAGAACTGTGTCTCACTCGCAAGTAAAAAAATAAATAAATTTAATAATAAAAAAAAGAATTAAAAAAGAATTAAAAAATAATAAAAAAATAATTAAAAAATAATAAAAAATTAAATAAAAATAATAATAAAAAAAAACAACATGCGGACCTGAATGAGAACTGTGTCTCAGTCTGACTTAAAAAAATAAATAAATTAAATAATAAAAAAAATTATTTAAAAATAATTAAAAAATAATAAAAAAATAAATTAAAAATAATAAATAATTCAATAAAAATAATAATAAAAAAAAAAAAATATATGCTAATTATATCAGCCCTTCCAGCGGACCTGAATGAGAACTGGGTCTCAGCCTAAATAATAAATTTAATAATAAAAAAAATAATTAAAAAATAATTAAAAAATAATAAAAAAATAAATTAAAAATAATAAATAATTCAATAAAAATAATAATAAAAAAATTAAATATATGCTAATTATATTAGCCCTTTCAGCGGACCTGAAAGAGAACTGGGTCTCAGCCTAAATAATAAATTTAATAATAAAAAAAATAATTAAAAAATAATTAAAAAATAATAAAAAAATAAATTAAAAATAATAAATAATTCAATAATTGCTATTAATGCTATTATTTATGCTCTTAATGCTATTAATGCTAAAATTTCTCCTATTAATGGTATTAATGCTATTAATGCTAATAATAATGCTATTAATGCTATTAATGCTAATAATAATGCTATTAATGCTATTAATAATGTTATTAATGCTATTATTAATGCTAATAATGCTAATAATAATGCTATTAATGCTATTAATAATGCTATTAATGCTATTAATGCCAATATTTATCCTATTAATGGTATTATTAATGCTATTAATAATGCTATTAATGCTAATATTTATTATTAATGCTATTTAATGCTATTAATGCTATTAATGCTATTATTAATGCTATTTATGCTATTAATGTATATTAATTCCTATTATGTATTATTAATGCTATTAAT
The DNA here is from genome assembly GCA_033576535.1 of Allobates femoralis. NCBI lineage: Eukaryota > Metazoa > Chordata > Amphibia > Anura > Aromobatidae > Allobates > Allobates femoralis. Next base: position 626,758,240 of record JARQOC010000003.1, read on the forward strand.
GCTAATAATAATGCTATTAATGCTATTATTAATGCTATTAATAATGCTATTAATGCTAATTATTATAATGCTATTAATGCTATTATTAATGCTAATAATGCTATTATAATGCTATTAATAATGTTATTAATGCTATTATTAATGCTAATAATCTTTATAATGCTATTAATGCAATAATAATGTATTAATGCTATTAATTAATGTAATAATCCTATTATTAATGCTATTAATGCTAATAATAATGCTATTAATGCTATTAATAATGTTATTAATGCTATTATTAATGCTATTAATGCTATTATTAATGATATTTATGCTAATAATAATGCTATTAATGCTATTATATAATGCTATTAATGCTAATTATTTATGCTATTAATGCTATTAATGCTAATATTTATCTTATTAATGCTATTAATGCTAATAATAATGCTATTAATGCTATTAATGCTAATAATAATGCTATTAATGCTATTAATAATGTTATTAATGCTATTATTAATGCTAATAATGCTATTATTAATGCTATTAATGCTAATAATAATGCTATTAATGCCATTAATAATGCTATTAATGCTATTAATTATGCTATTAATGCTATTAATGCTAATATTTATCCTATTAATGCTATTAATGCTATTAATAATGCTATTCATGCTAATAATATTGCTATTAATGCTCTTATGCTAATACTAATGCTATTAATGCTATTAATAATGTTATTAATGCTATTATTAATGCTAATAATGCTATTATTAATGCTATTAATGTCAATAATAATGCTATTAATAATGCTATTAATGCTATTAATGCTAATATTTATCCTATTAATGCTATTAATGCTAATAATAATGCTATTAATGCTAATAATAATGCTATTAATGCTATTAATAATGTTATCAATGCTATTATTAATGCTAATAATTCTATTATTAATGCTATTAATGCTAATAATAATGCTATTAATGCTATTAATAATTTTATTAATGCTATTATTAATGCTAATAATGCTATTATTAATGCTATTTATGCTAATAATGCTATTAATGCTATTAATAATGCTATTAATGCTATTATTTATGCTCTTAATGCTATTAATGCTAATATTTATCCTATTAATGGTATTATTAATGCTATTAATAATGCTATTAATGCTAATATTTATGCTATTAATGCTATTAATAATGCTATTAATGCTATTAATTATGCTATTATTGCTATTAATGCTAATATTTATCCTATTCATGGTATTATTAATGCTATTAATGCTAATAATAATGCTATTAATGCTATTAATGCTATTAATAATGTTATTAATGCTATTATTAATGCTAATAATGCTATTATTAATGCTATTAATGCCAATAATAATGCTATTAATAATGCTATTAATGCTATTAATGCTAATATTTATCCTATTAATGCTATTAATGCTAATAATAATGCTATTAATGCTATTAATAATGCTATTAATGCTATTAATTATGCTATTAATGCTATCAATGCTAATATTTATCCTATTAATGGCATTATTAATGCTATTAATGCTAATAATAATGCTATTAATGCTATTAATAATGCTATTAATGCTATTAATTATGCTATTAATGCTATTAATGCTAATATTTATCCTATTAATGCTATTAATATTGCTATTAATGCTAATAATAATGCTATTAATGCTATTAATAATGTTATTCATGCTATTATTAATGCTAATAATGCTATTATTAATGCTAATAATAATGCTATTATTGCTATTAATGTTATTAATCCTATTATTAATGCTAATAATGCTATTATTAATGCTATTAATGCTAATAATAATACTATTAATGCTATTAATACTGTTATTAATGCTATATATTAATGCTAATAATGTTATTATTAATGCTATTAATGTTAATAATAATGCTATTAATGCTATTAATAATGTTATTAATGCTATTATTAATGCTAATAATGCTATTAATAATGCTATTAATGCTAATAATAATGCTATTAATGCTATTAATACTGTTATTAATGCTCATAATACTGCTAATAATGCTATTAATACTGCTATTACTGCTAATAATAATGCTATGGCTTATATTATTGCTATTGATGATGCGATTATTATTTAAAAATGTTTAAAAAAACAATAAACATATTTTAGATACCCGATGCATTTGCATCAGGCTAACAGCTATAACTACTATAATCAAATTAATGCACGTTCTAGAATCCCGATGCATTTGCATCGGGCTCACAGCTAGTACTTATATAAGTGTCAATGTTTATTTTTTGCTACGGCCCCTATGCATTATTGAAATGGTTGTAGCTGTGTTATTATAACTACCAATAGCACATGACCACTGCAGCCAATCATTGAGCTCAGTGGTCATGCCAAGGTGCACATCACAAGACCCCTGAGCCCTGAAATTGGCTTCAGTGGCACTTGCTATAGTGGAGACACCAATGCTGCCAATATGTTAACAAAGACTAAGTACAGTAGTAAGATAACACTGAAGCTGCAGGAGGTAAATAAGTATTTTATTTTAGTAATTTGTAGATGAAAATGAAATAAATAAATAATTTAAACTAGGTGCCTTTAATGGACTTAACCAGTCACTTAGACACTTGAGTATCTGTTGGTTATAACAAGACACAGTCACTTATTATGTTTACACTAGATAAATTGCAGAAAAGATGTAGGATCAAGTTGTAGTTCCACATGGTCATGTGATCCCAAATACTAAGCAATATTCTGTACTAAGTATGCAAGCCCTTATATTGAACTCTTTTTTTAAAATGTGTTTTTGATCCAAGTAACATCTGCACCGTACAATCACCGTTAGCTGACCCATAGCCATTAACAACATTCTGTATTATTATTATTATTATTATTATTATTATCAAAAGCTGAAAAATAAATAGGAAATCTCAAGTTTCTTTTGCCACTGAAAGAACTTGATATATCATGCAGCAAATCCAAGTAAACCTGAGAACATGCTGTGAGAAATTGTCAGTTTTTTTATTCTGGATTATTGTTGATGTTGTGTTGTCTGTGTGTTATTTATGCATTTTATATATTTAGGTACATTTCTCTTGTTGCTATTTTTTAATGAGTTTACCTGTCACTATGAGTAGAACTGGTTTCCAAAAAATTACAGTAGGATTTAAAGAATAAAAACATCAGTTCATTATGTGAATAACAGTAAAAATCTGGGAAAGGAAAACTGTCTTTAGTGAAAACCAGGTGATAGCTAGTTAGCAACAAGTTGATGGCTTGTACAGTAGAATGCCTGAGGATATCAAGGCAGAAGCCACTTCAGAGCCCGGCTACTGAGACAAGCTAGCTGCCAGCATTTGCTGCATTGGGCTTTGGGTTTCCTCTACCTCCTCATTAATCCTGATTTACAGAAAAAAGGCAGCAGGCTGGAGTCCTCTTAACAGGCTGTCCAGGCTGCTGATTTGCCTTTACTGAAGACAATGGTGCCCTGGAGACCAGGCCACACTGAATTATTCAAATGTGCTCAGCAAGGAAATGATACATATCTTTTCCCATAGCCTTCTTTTATGTGTGGGTATGCATCAGTTTCCTTTTTTGTACTTTTTCGAAGAGCAAAGGGTAATGTCACTTTCCAGTACACTGGCGCTGTTGAGGTCAGATATCACGACAGGATAGGGATGCTATGTTGATAATTTGTAAGCACCTATGAGCTTTTAATAATGCATCCAAAATGACATTCCTAGCTACTTGTCCCTAGAGGGAAACTGTGACAAGTGCTGTATAACCAGGTAATGAGTTCCAGAGATGTATGCGGGACACTTACTAATCACAGTACATTGTTAACCAAAGACTTTTCCTCTCTCTATAACACAGTCGGACTGGCAGTTGTGCCATGGGGTAATATACAATCTCCTCGATTACATACATTATATATATTATGTATATATACAGTGTATATATATATATATATATATATATATATATATATATATATATATAATATATACATCTATATATTATATATAACATATACAGTTGAAACCAGAAGTTGACACAACTATACAAAAAGACACATGCATGTATTCCCACTATCTAGCAATCTGACATTAAATCAGAATAACCCTTACCCGTTTTAGTTCAATTAGGAGTATCGGAATGATTTGGTAATTTGGTATGTATATTCTGTTCTGTTCTGTGGAGTTTTGTGTGAAATCATCAATGTTTTGCTTTTTACTTCATTCTCTTTTGTGTTTTTTTCATTGAAGACAAATTAAATGAAGATAATAATACCAAAGAATTTGTGATTGTAATCATTTTCAGGAGAAACTGAGTATTATCTGACAGAATTGCAGGGGTGTCAATACTTTTGGCCACAACTGTATGTGTCTTTTTGTATAGTGTATGTCAACTTCTGGTTTCAACTTCTACTAAACTACTAGTGCATGCCCTCATCATCTCCCGTCTCGACTACTACAATGTCCTCCTCCGTGGCCTCCCTGCTAACACTCTTGCACCTCTTCAATCTGTCCTTAACTCTGCTGATCCACCTCGCTGCTCCTCCACTTCTACCCTCTGCAAATCTCTCCCTTAGTTCCCAATTCCCAAGGGTATCCAATTCCAACTGCTACCATTGACTTGCAAAGCTGTCCGCAATTTGTCCCCCCCATAAATCTCTTAACTAATCTCCCAATATCATCCAACTCGTAATATTCAATTCTCCCAAGACCTCCTCCTTTCCTCCACACTTGAACATTCCTCATCTAACCGCCTGCAAGACTTCGCCCAAGCATCCCCCATCCTTTGGAATTCTGTACCACAAAACGTCTAACTGTCCCCTACACTCGGAACCTTCAAGCAGAATCTGAAAACAAGGCCAGGGTCCTATCTCCCCCCTGTATCGGTATGTTACTGTTAGTTTGTTCATTGTATTTTTAACTTGTTTGTGTGTAACCCCTTCTCATGTACAGCACCATGGATTCAGTGGTGCTCTAAAAATAATTAATAATAATATATACAGCTGTGGCAAAAATTAAGAGACCACTGCAAAATATTCAGTTTCTCAGATTTTTCTCTTTATAGATGTATTTTTGAATAAAATGTACATTGTTCTTTTACTCTTTTGACTATTGACAACATGTCTCCGAAATTCAAAGCTAAATATTTTGTATTTAGTTGCAACAAATGAGAAATAGTCAAAATAATAAAAGAAACAGTGCTTTCAGACTTTAAATAATGCAAAGAAAACAAGTTCATATTCATTTAGAAACAACAATACTAATGTTTTAACTCAGAAAGAGTTCAGAAATCAATATTTGGTGGAATAACCATGATTTTTAATCACAGCTTTCATGTGTCATGGCATGGTTTCCACCAGTCTTTCACACTGCTTTTGGGTTACCTTATGCCATTCCTGGCACAAAAACGTAATCAGTTCTTCTTTGTTTAATGGCTTGTGACTATCCATCTACCTCTTGATTACATTCCAGATGTTTTCAGTGTGGTTCATGTCTGGAGATTGGGCTGGCCATGACAGGGTCTTGATGTGGTGCTCCTTTATCCACACATTGATTGACCTAGCTGTGTGGTATGGGGCATTGTCCTGCTGAAAAAAACTGTCCTCAGAGTTGGGGAACATTGCCTGAGCAGAAGGAAGCAAGTGTTTTTCAAGGATAACTTTGCATGTGGTTTGATTCATACATCCTTTGAAAAGATTAACCTGCCCATTTTCAGCCTTGCTGAAGCATCCCCAACTCATCACCGATCCTCCACCAAATTTCACAGTGGACGCAAGACACTGTGGCTTGTACGCCTATCCAGGTCTCAGTCTAACCATTAGACGACCAGGTGTTGGGCAAAGATTAAAATTAAACAAATTAGAGAAGATTACCTTACTCCAGTCCCTTATGGTCTTTGGCAAACTTCAGTCTGGCTCTCCTTTGCTTCTCATTAATGAAAGGCTTTTTTTAGCTTTACATGACTTGAGCTCAGCCTCTAGGAGCCGGTGTCTTGCCATGCACTTCACCCTAGCTGCCAAATGCCATTCCATTTGTAGGTCACTTGATGTCATCCCGTGGTTGATGAATGACATTCAAATAAGATGACGGTCATCCTTGTCAGTGGTGAGTTGCTCTCGCCCTCTGCCAGTCTGTTGTTTTGTTGTCCCCAATGACTGCTGCTTGACCTTGTTGTAACGGACTGCCGTATTCGCAATTTTAAGGATGGAGGCAACATGACACTCACTGTATCCCTCTGCTAGTAAAGCCAGAATTGAGCCCTTCATTTCCTCACTCAAGACTTTTCTTTTCAACTCCTTTGGCATGGTTAAGTTATTTTTTTCCTTGAAATTACTTTTGGGCTATTTCTAGCACTTGTTTTGCTATCCAACTTGTCCCATTACAAGAGGATTGTGAAGACCACAGTAGTTTTTTTTATGCTTTCCCTCGTTAAATAAGATTTGGTTAAGGTGATCACCTAATCAGAAGCACATTAAGTAGAATGAGGTGTACATTAGTTGGAATTCAACTAACACTGGAATGGAATGGCTGTCAGACAGAGATGGTGATTTTTAAAAAAACTGTGCAGTGGTCGCTTAATTTTTGCCAGAGCTGTATACATAGTCAAAACCAGAAGTTTACAGTATGTAAAAAGACATCTATGCATGTTTTCTCACTATCTGGCATGAAATGAGAATACACCTTTCCCATTTTAGGTCAATTAGGATTACTCTAATTATTTATATTTACAAAATGCCAGAATAACGAAAGAGAGAGAATGTTTTAAGGCATTTTTGTTACTTTCTGCAAAGTCACAAGTTTATATACACTAGATTACTATGCCTTTAAACAATTTGGGACAGCCCATATGATGATGTCATATGTTTGGAAGACTCTGATAGGTTTATTGGCAACATCTGAGTTAATTAAAGACACACCTATGGATGTGTTTAATGCACACTTGAAACATACTGCTTCTTTGTATCATACACTTTAGAGACAATGGCACCAAATACTAACAATAGTATTTAAACTTGTGACTTTGCAGAATGTAATAAAAATGCCTTAAATCATTCTTTCTCTCCCTCTCACTCTCTCTCTCTCTCTCTCTCTCTCTCTCTCTCTATCTATTACTCTGGCATTTGGCAATATCTTGTAATAATAATAATTTCAACAATTGGATGTGTTTAAATAAAATATTCATGTACGGAGCTAATTTTATATATGTATCCCTGCTATGTACTGTGCCATGGATGTGTCTGACCGTACAGGGACATGGTCTGATCATACCACATCACCTGTGCTGAGATAATCTTATATATGTGTCCCTGATATGTACTGTGTAATGGATGTGTCTGACTGTACAGGCACATGGTCTGATCATACCACATCACCTGTGCTGAGATAATCTTATATATGAGTCCCTGCTATGTGCTGTGTAATGGCTGTGTCTGACCATACAGGGACATGGTCTGATCATACCACATCTCCTGTGCTGAGATAATCTTATATATGTGTCCCTGCTATGTACTGTGTAATGGATGTGTGACTGTACATGTCCCTGTATGATCAGATACATCCATTACACAGTACATATCAGGGAAACACATATAAGATTATCTCAGCACAGGAGATATGGTATGATCAGACCATGTCCCTGTATATTCACACATCCATTACACTGTACATAGCAGGGATACATATATACGATTATCTCAGCACAGGAGATGTGGTATAATCAGACCATGTCCCTGTATGGTCAGATACGACCATTACACTGTACTTAGCAAGGACACATATATAAGATTATCTATATTTTAATGACAATTGATTGTGGAAATTATTATTATTTCAAGATCCATTGATTAAAATTAACTTGACATTGAAGTCAGTGTGTGGTAAAACTCCCTTAAAGGGAACCTTTCAGGTGGTTTATGCCCCCCCAGCTCTCACTATCTGTACCTGTAGCTTCATAATACTATTCTAATCAACCCTGTCTAAGCTCATATTATAATGTTAAATGTGAAAAAAAACATTTATACACTTACGTTTTCTGAGGCACTGACTAAATCTTGGAGGATATAGTTACTCTGGCAGGTTAATAGTTAACTCACTATTAACTCCTCAGTATAAAGGGCTTTTGTGATGTCCAAATCATGTGACCATAGTGGGTGAAGCTAAGCAAGCACAATCATTACGTGCTATGAAGACTTAGCTCCACCTATGATAGTCACATGATCATGACCTCACACAGGCCCTACAGCATGTCATAAAATGCAGCTGAAATGTTAACTATTTACCTGCCAGAGAGACTACATCCTTCAAGGTGTGGTCACTGCCTCATAAAGATGTAAGTGTATTAAGGCTTTTTTTCACCTTGAACATTGCACTATGAGTTCAGACAGGGATGATTAGAATAGTACTAGGAAGCTGCAGGGACAGATAGTGATAGCTGGGAGGGGGATAAATGACCTGACAGGTTCCCTTTATGTCCATTGTCTCTTATTTCGATACGCCAGATTTATAATAAAAATATCTAAATAGTTGTATTGTGCCAAATGTTGCATAGAGTAGATGACACAGTGAATATCCTGTCACACAAAATGTAATATATATAAATCTACTAAATACAAGGAATGCACAGGACAATATGCAAGCAACTTGGTGAGAAGGCAACAACTGATAGCACAATTATTAGAGAATGAGAGAAACACAAGATGACTGTTAATCTTTCTTGGTCTGGGGATTGATGCAAGATCTTGCCTTGAGAGGTATGGGTGATTCTGAGAAAGGTCAGGAATTAGTCCGGAACTACTCAGGAGGACCTGGTCAGTGACCACAGTCTCAAAGATTACCATTATTAACACACTATATCATCATGAAATATAGAGGCAAAGAAATGTGGAAAAAGGCACTTGCATCCTGGATAATAAAATAAAAAAATCTTCTTTATTAGAACATATTTTTATAGCATGTTCTAATAAAGAAGATTTTTTTATTTTGCAATCTTGAATTTAATTGCCTTTTTCCATAGTTCTCTACATTCCATACCCTGCCTCACCACCCACAGAATTCCATTATACTCCAGCAATCTATATTGAACACAAGTGTTGGTGAGCTCTGTTACTTTTGTTCCTGGGTTCAGATGCTCAAAACCTTATCAGCATGTAGTGGACATAATCAGAAAGGACATTTTTATTTCTGCATCATGCTCGATATGTTGCAGATTTTCCAAGCAGATTATAAACGAGGCAATTTTCATCGTTCCTATGTTCTGCTGCCTCCATAGCCTCCCATCCAGTCCACGGTGTCTCGTGTTTTCCCCTTCCCTCATCATCTGCATTCTCTTCAATCTCTTCACTGCAAGCTGTGACTTAGGCTAGGTCCACACTGGTGTTGTGGCATCCATCTGGCCGGATCCGGCACAGAGCAGCATTAACGAAGGGTTACCGCAGTGTAATGCTGCATTAATGCTGTCATAGAGTAATATGGTTGAGCAGATTCCCAGGGCATGCAAGCATAGCCACAAAAGATGCCTGCAATTGAAATCTTGCGCCTTTCGCAGTGGACAGCTGAACATGGCAAGTAGCATTCAGCTGTCCACTACACAGTACACTTTTGTGCCCATGTTTGCATCCACTTTGGATCCTGCTACCCATATAATTCTATGGCAGCGTTAACACAGCGTTACACTATACTAACCCTGTGGTAATACTGCTCCATGCCGCATCCGTCCTAACAAACACCCGAAGCCAATGTGGCCCTAGTATGTGTTTTTTTTTGCAAAGTCTGTGCAGGCTTTTCTATGTCTTGCACTGAGAAGAGGCTTCTGCCATAAAGGCCAAACTGGTGGATGGCTGCAATGATAGTTGACTTTGTGGAACTTTTACCCATCTCCCTACTGCATCTCTGGAGTTCAGCCACAATGATCTTGGGGTTTTTCTTTACCTCTCTCACCAAGGCTCTTCGCCCACAATGGCTCAGTTTGGTTTAATGGCCAGGTCTAGGACGATTTCTGGTGGTTCCAAACTTTTTACGTTTAAGGGTTATGGAGGCCACTATGCTATTAGGAGCCTTGAGTACTGCAGAAAGTCTTTTGTAACCTTGACCACATCTGTGCCTTGCCACAATTCTCTCTCTGAGCTCCTTCAGCAGTTCCTTAGACATCATGATTATCATTTTGTCTGGCATGCACTGTGAGCTGTGAGGTATTGCATAGACAGGTGTGTGCCTTTCCAAATCATGTCCTTAAACCCAGCTGGGCTCCAATGAAGGAATAGAACAATCTCAAGAAGGACCACAAGGAAATAGACAGCTTGAGTGTTTGAGCAAAGGGTCTGAATACTTAAGACCATGTGATATTTAAGTTTATTTTTCAAATACATTTTCAAAAATGTTTACATTTTGTTTTTTTTCAGTCAAGATGTGATGCAGAGTGTACATCAATGAGAAAAATAATGAACTGTTTTTGAATTTACCAAATGCTGCAATGAAGCAAAGAGTGAAAAATTTATATTGAGAATACTCTCTGTACCCACTGTAATATTGATTTATTAGTCAACATGTTTCATAGCTCCCTGAAACACTCTGAAGCATGGTAATATGATATTAATTTTTTATAATATTCAAACTTTTTGAGATGCACTATTGATAATATGTAAACTTATTAGATGCTCTAGTAAATTGGACATATTTCCTCTCTCTCTCTCTCTCTCTTACTTCTCTTTATCCTTTAAGTAAAGGATTTGTTTTGACCTATTTTTGACTCTGCCTTGATTTGTGATTCTATGAATCCTCAATGAACCCTTGGATTCCTACATGGGTGGCAGTGATTAGGAAAGTGGTCGAGAGAGAAGTATAAGTATTTTTTTTGTATATTCTAAGCTTTTAAGGATTTAGGCCATTTATAGTTCAGTAAAATGGTGGCCTGGACCTTCATTTTGATGAATCAAATTGCAAATAATACACATTTTGCAAAATATTTATTTTTGGTCTGATTTATTTACTCATCTCTAATCACAATGTACAATAGTCTTATATTATTATTGTCATTATTATTATTATTATTATTATTATTATTATTATTATTATTATTACTACACACATCTCCAATTGATGGCTAAGTCTCCTATTTGACCATCTGGTGAGTTTAAATAGTGTTTTTGAGGTAAAATACTACTTTTAAGAGGCTAGCTCACATCAGCTGATCTTAGCTTATTTGTGAAAATGGGTTCTTTGGGTGAAAGAGACTCTTCATGATGCATCATTTCTATAATAAGTAAAGCTGTGTCTGGGAGGTTAATATTAATAAATTTACAAACTGATGAATTTTGCTTTCATTTTTATTTTTTTTTTAGAAAATTCACAAAAAGGACTTCATTTTTTTTTTTAAAACCCACCAACTATAAAATATCACCATTCAGCTCCACCATCTTATAGCAAGTTGAGAGTGATTTTTGCATCGGTATTATGCACCTATGTTGCCTTTTTCATTGGGTCCTTCTGCTTCCTGCTAAGTGCATTCAGTATCAGACCTTTTGGGTACTTAAGGTGTATTTATTTTTTTCCCCTACCAAGGCGAGAAACTCTGCTTGGATTACGTATTTGGCTATATTCAAGTGTAAATATTACATTTTAACCTTTGTTTAAAAAGGAATAGTGGTCTACATATTTTGAGCTTGGGTTTGGAGTTTGAAAAATTGTTTTATATTTCTAGGTAATTTGATTTTGAGTAGCTTTTGTTGGGTGTTTTCAAAATGGTAATAAATAGCAGGGGTTAAATAAAAGCAGAGCAACGATTAAATGTTAACTTTGTTGTCCTCTGTAATCATATAAAATTGTAGTGGGGTCAGAAGGGGAATGGTTTGGCAAGGATAAAGCAATCATAGTAATTGACTGATTATCATTACACTGTAAAAGCAATGATTATAATTATGCATTTATAATGTAATCTAGCTAGCATGCTAAGATTAAACCTTTCCAAAGTCCATAAGGTACATTACTTTTCTCTTTCGAAAAGATTTAATAAGCAGACATTCTACCACAATCTGTTATTTTCTTGTTGAATTTACTAAGGAAAATTAGTATTTAAACATAGATTTAGAGATTTTTCTACTTAGTAATTTCTTTATGTATGTGCTAACCATAAAGTCTATATAGCAAAACTGGAAACTAATGATTCATTTTCTGATATTATTTATCTTTACAGCTCTTCAGATATGTTATTGAGACATGTTAGAGAGTATTCTCCGTTAGGGGTCATGAGCTTAGACATCTAGCAATCACTAAAATGAAGTTGCGGACATCACTCTACGAACTGCTGTGCTACTTTGGTTTTTAGTTTGAAGATCTCTGAACCCTCATAGGTGACATATTTTGACACATCTCAAAGACATGTTGGAAAGTATCTAAAGATGAACCTTCACTTTAAAACCAATGCTCATCCTAGTAAGCAAAAATGAGACACACACTATTTATAAGGGAAAAAAACTGTTTACAGGTACGGTATATATTTTTTTAATATAACAAGTTTTTTGTACTGTGATATTACTAGAGATGAGCAAATCTTTTTGACTGAATTTGCCATGAATTGTACTAAATATTAGAATTTACTTGAATGCAAGTGTTTTGTGATTCGCTTCCTGGATATTCAGTAAAATGGCAAGTAGCTGGATGTCATTTGACTGAATTGTAGAAGTCAGGGAAAAAAATACTCAACCCTTCACTCATCTTCTCCACTCCCCTCTGGATTAGGGATGAAGGAGTATACTCGCTACTATTTGGTATTCGCCGAATAGTAGCGGTATTCGGGCTACTCGCTACTCTCCATGTACTTATGAGTACTCAGGAGTAGCGAATAGTCCTAATACACTGCGAAAGTAGCCTAAAAGTGAGTAAAAGTTGTTAAACAATAAACGTACATACTCACCTGTCCGATGCCTACACCGGGACCAGAAAACCTCACCTCCGATCGCTGGACAAGAACCTTTTACTACCAGCCAATCAGATGGCCGGTAGCGATCTGGCCAATCAGATGGTGCCTCGTCACAACCATGTGATCGCTAGCGGCCACCTGATTGGCCAATTTGCAAGGTCCTAGATGTACTATCAGGACCTTGCAAACTGACCAATCAGGTGGCTGCTAGCGATGACGTAGTTGTGACGTGGCGCCATCTGATTGGCTAGATTGCTGCTGGCCATCTGATTGGCTGGTAGTGAAAGGTCCTTGTCCAGAGATCGGAGGTGAGATTTTCCGGTTCCGGTGCAGGCGTCGGACAGGTGAGTATGTAAGTTTATTGTTTTTTAACAACTTTTACTCACTTTTAAGCTATTTTTGCAGTGTATCTATAGATACACTGCGAAAGTATTCGTACTTGCTATACTCGCAATGAGTAGCGAGTACCGCTACCTACTCGTTGCGAGTACAGCAAGCACGAATAATAAAGTACTCGCTCATCCCTACTCTGGATGTCTGGTTCCTTACGCATTCTCCTTGACTGTTCTATCATCACACAAGTAGGTGACATTCGAGGCCTACTTATCACCAAAAGCCCTGGTGCTGGGTAGGCCTCAGGCTTCATCTATTTGTGTTAAAAGCTCTGGTGTCGAATGAAGATGACTGAAGAGCCAAAGAGGACATAAAAAGATCTAGACCTATGGAATATTAGTCATGGGGCTGAGGCAATAGGACAGCTGAACGACGAGGTGAGCATTCTTATTTTATTCTTCAGCCCATGTTTATTCTGCTTTTGGATTTGTGGAGACCCCAAAGCATAATAAACATTTTCTTTGCATCTAATATCTTTCATAGGAATCAAATTTCCAGTCCAATTTTACGTAATCTGCCAAGTTTGACTGTCAGCAGATTTACTCTTCACTAGCTATTACATTACAGCTAAACAATTTAACATATGATTTTGTTCTTTTAGATACAAAAATTGTAGAATAGTTACATAGAACAACAGACGGCATATATCAGTCTTTATAAATAGCAGTTAACAAGTGTGTTACTTGTCCTGGCTTCAGAGCCGGTTCGCATGTCTTCCTTAAGGCCCCGTTACACATAGCGATGCTCCAGCGATCCCACCAACTATCCTATGAGGCTGGGATCGCTGCAACATTGCTATGTGATCACTGGTGAGCAGTGACACAGGACGATCAACTTACCGATGCTGCATCCTCTGATGGTCGCTGGGATCGCTCCCTGTCCTGGCGCAGCATGGGAATCGTTGTTCATTGGCCCTGTCACACATGCCCATGCATGCTGGGCAGCGGGAGACCAACGATGGAAAAATAGTCCCAGCCATTCCGTAACGATCAGCAATCAGCGAGCTCATCGCTTGTCGTTGCTACATGTCACACGCAGCGACTCCTCTGGCGAGGTCGCTGTAATGTCACAAAACCTGTGACGTTGCTGCGATATCGTTAATGATATCGCAATGTGTAATGGGGCCTTTATCTGCCTTAGTCAGTCTGTCCTCCTTCTGCCTTAGTCAGCTCTCTCTCAAGAGAGTGTCAGTTAAGTTACTATATTAACCCAACGTACACATCTGAAGTAATCAGAAGTAGTGTTTCCATGATGCTAACATGTGCACTCAGGAAATATATCTTCTGACTAACCAACCTTTGCTGTAGTGATATATGGTGCAACGATATAGTGTGACCCCTAACAGAAATTCCTGTAATGCATAATATTATTTTTCTGGAAAACATCTTGAAACCCTCACCTCAACCTCTTACTACTATGCGCAGTTTGCACATCCATCTCTGCTACAAACAAGTGCCTAACCTTTGACTCAGCTCTCAATTCCACTACAACTAGGTACAGGAATGCCAGGTTAACTTTGCTGTTCCTGAATGCTGTGGGCACATATAGTTTTACTACAACTAGGCTTAATGCTTTTCCTAGATGCTGTTTTAATTACTTTGCTATTCTAAACTGCTGGTTTATATAATCGGCTCTAGTGATCCTCACTGTTCTATGGGCTGTCTAGCAAAGTTAGCTTCATTCCAGGTGTCAGCAATCTGGTCCAAATCTGCCAAATGTTATCTGGTTTATTCAACTCTACTGCATTAATGCTTCTGCTTCATGCTGCCAATCTAATCAATGGTTTAGCAAATCCATCATTCCAGGTGAGCCCTTTAATAAAGAGCTGTAAGGCCTTGTGCACTGCATTTTTAGCGGTTGTGTTTTTGCCACATTTTGTATTGTTGTTTTTTTTCATTACAATGGAGTCAATGATGAAATCAGTGGAAAAAAATGGATCACTAATTGACATGCTCATTCTTTTCCTGGATGCGTTTTCTGCCACAAAAACAACCAGTTAAAAATGTGGCATTGGGACAGCATTTCTGAAAACTTATTGACATTGCTGGGCATCATAGAAAGTGATCTGTTTTTCATGCAAGACCAAATCACAAATGCACTGCGTGAATATAGCCTAAAAGATCAGACAAAGTGTCTGTTTCTTTCCAGAAACAATGCCACTATTGCTCATGGTTCAAGTCTGCTGTTGTAGCTCACACTTATTATCTGCTTTGCTTTTTCCCCAAAAAAGTCAACTATCTTGAACAGTACATAGGGTGTGTATGTCATTGTAGCAGTTAACGAATGGCACATCATAAAGACAGAAGTGACACTTCTTTCTGGAGAAAAAAAAAACTTTTTACAAAACCTAAAATGTAGAGAAATATTGAAATAATCTGCAGTTAATTTTAGTTAAAATATCTAAGTTCAAACAATAATAGACCCATATTATTTCTTAGTAAAATGTGTTGATGTTAATAATGTTCCCTTATTATTAAGACATCCTCACTCATTCTTCACTTATGAGCAGAGATAAGTGAATTTATTAAATGTTAATTGAAGTCATGTCAATGTTTTAGGAATTTGCTTCACAGGAATCACCCAAAATGTCCATTTTATATATTTCAGAAGATTACAATCTTTAACCCCTTAACGACCTAGGACGCTGTACAACGTCCTGTGTTTCTGCCTGTTAACGACCCAGGACGTTGCACAACGTCCTGGCAGATTAGAGCTGCTGCAGCTCCTGTGAGTGGGGTCGCTCAGGTGTCACAGATGCTGCTGCTCTGTGACAACCTGTAGATGACCCCACAGGGGTGGATTAACCCCCCCATGCCCAGGACTCCTCCGATCGGCAGTGTAAAAGTGAAACTGCCGATCGGAGAAAATCATAGGGATTCATCCCTCCAGATCTGATTGGAGCTCTCCAATCAGATCTGGAGGGGCGGATCGGCAAGTGCCTACCCCTCCTCAGCCCCCTCCAGCTCCAGGACTGTCCAGGGGGCCCCCCCGTTCCCCCCAGCCCGCCCGCCCCCCTCTATTATAATGTATCTGCCGGCGGGCTGCACCCACGTGCGCCCGCCGGCAACACTGCCTGGTCCCCTGCTCCAGTGCACCCCCCCAGGCTGCCCCCACCTCCGGGCCCTGTGCCTGGCCCCCCCCTCACCTCCTGCGGCGGGCTGCACAGGTCGGTGCACCCGCCGCTGCTGCCGCCGCAGCTGCTGCAGCTCCTCCTTCTCTGCCCGACCCACCGGTCTGTGGCCCCGCCTCCTCTCCCGGCCTCCTCCTGCTCATCGGTGGAACGAGGGAGGTAAGTATGTATGTATGTATGTATGTATGTGTATGTATGCATGTATGTATGTATGCATGTATGTATCTATGCATGTATGTATGTATGCATGTATATATCTATGTATGTATGTGTGTGTATGTATCTATGTATGTATGTGTGTATGTATGTATGTATGTGTATGTATCTATGTATGTATGTGTATGTGTCTATGTATGTATGTATGTGTCTATGTATGTATGTATATGTATGTATGTGTATGTATGTATGTATGTATGTGTATGTATCTATGTGTATGTATGTATTGTGTGTGTATGTATGTATGTATGTGTATGTATCTATGTATGTATGTATGTATGTGTATGTATGTATGTATGTGTATGTATGTATGTATGTATGAATGAATTGATGGTGGGTGAATGGATAGGGGGTGCATGCGTGGATGTGAGCGTACATGAGTGTGCGTGGACGTGAGTGTGCGTAGACGTGTGCGTGCGTAGACGTGTGCGTGTGTGGACATGTGTGTGGACGTGTGCGTGCATAGATGTGTGTGTGCATAGACGTGTGCGTGCGTGGATGTGTGCATAGATGGATGTGTGCGTAGACGTGTGTATGTGTGGACATGTGTGTGGTCGTGTGCGTGCATAGATGTGTGTGTGCATAGACGTGTGCATGCGTGGATGATGGGTGCATAGGTGGATGGATGGGTGCAACAAGGGATCAGGTGTCCTCTTGTTGTAGTCTCTGGGATCATAGTCATGGTGCACTGTATGACAGGTCATTGTCATAGAGTGCACCATAACTCTGACCCCAGAGACTGTAGGAAGAGGACACTTCATCCCTTGCTGCAGTCTCTGGATTGACCAGAGGCGATCGAGCGTCGTGGGACCTTCGTTGTGGACTACGTCGGAGGCGATCGAGCGTTGTGGGACCTTCGTTGTGGACTACGTCGGATCTTTATAATAAAGATGGAGTCCGAATTTTGTTTGTGTTTTTTTTTTCAAATAAAAAGATTTTTCTCTGTGTGTATTTTCTGACTATTTACCAGAGATTCCTAATGACGGGTCTAACATTGGCCCTATATTATGAATCTCGGGCTTAGTGCCAGCTGACAATAAAAAGCTGGCATTAACCCCTTTATTACCCAGTTTGCCACCGGCACCAGGGCAACTGGAAGAGCATGGGTACAGCGCCAGAAAATGGCGCTTCAATGAATGCGCCATTTTCTGGGGCGGCTGCGGGCTGCAATTCGCAGCATGGGGGCCCAGAACGCTTGGGCCTCTCCATGCTGCTGATTCCAGCCCCCAGCTGCCTAGTTGTAGCTGGCTGGACCAAAAATATGGCGGAGCCCCATGTCATTTTTTTTTCTAGAATTAGTCCTAGAAAAAAAAATAAAAATGGGCTTTGCTCTATTTTTGGTTGCCAGCCAGGTACAATGAGGCAGCTGGGGGTTGCTGGCAGTCCGTAGCTGCCAAGTTGTACCTGGCTGGACCAAAAATATGGCGGAGCCCTACGCCATTTTTTTTCTGGAATTAGTCCTAGAAAAAAAATAAAAATGGGCGTCGCTGTATTTAGATGCATAGTGAACACTTTGAACCCCCAGGTGCTTCACAAATTGATCCGTAAAAATGAAAAAAGAAAATTTGTGTGAAAGCAAATGTACTTTTTCCTTATTACGAATCAATTTGTGAAGCACCTTGGGGTTCAAAGTGTTCACTATGCATCTAGATGCATTTCTTGGGGGGTCTAGTTTCCAAAATGGGGTCACTTGTGCGGGAGCTCCAATGTTTAGGCACACAGGGGCTCTCCATACACGACATGGTGTCCACTAACGATTCCAATAGTTAGCGGACACCATGTTGCGTATGGAGAGCCCCTGTGTGCCTAAACATTGGAGCTCCCCCACAAGTGACCCCATTTTGGAAACTAGACCCCCCAAGGAACATATCTTGATGCATAGTGAGCACTTTGAACCCCCAGGTGCTTCACAAATTGATCCGTAATAATGAAAAAAGAAAATTTGTGTGAAAACAAATGTACTTTTTCCTTTTTACGGATCAATTTGTGAAGCACCTGGGGGTTCAAAGTGCTCACTATGCATCTAGATATGTTCCTTGGGGGGTCTAGTTTCCAAAATGGGGTCACTTGTGGGGGAGCTCCAATGTTTAGGCACACAGGGGCTCTCCATACACGACATGGTGTCCGCTAACGATTCCAATAGTTAGCGGACACCATGTCGCGTATGGAGAGCCCCTGTGTACCTAAACATTGGAGCTCCCCCACAAGTGACCCCATTTTGGAAACTAGACCTCCCAGGGAACGTATCTAGATGGGTTGTGAACATTTTGAACCCCCATGTGCTTCACAAATTCATCTGTAAAATTGAATAAGTACTTTTTTTTTCCATAAAAATTTTCTTTTTCATTTTCACAGATTAATTAGTGAAGCACTGGGGCATTCAAAATGCTCACCACCCACCTAGATAAGTTCCCTGGGGGGTCTAGTTTCCAAAATGGGGTCACTTGTGGGGGAGCTCCAATGTTTAGGCACACAGGGGCTCTCCAAACGCGACATGGTGTCCGCTAACAATTGAAGCTAATTTTTCAGTCAAATTGTTAGCGGACACCATGTCGCGTTTGGAGAGCCCCTGTGTGCCTAAACATTGGAGCTCCCTCACAAGTGACCCCATTTTGGAAACTAGACCCCCCAGGGAACTTATCTAGATAGGTGGTGAGCATTTTGAACCCCCAGGTGCTTGACAAATTCATCCGTAAAAATGAAAAAACACTTTTTTTTCCATAAAAATTTTCTTTTTTTATTTTTACAGATTAATTTGTGAAGCACTGGGGCATTCAAAATGCTCACCATCCATCTAGATAAGTTCCCTGGGGGGTCTAGTTTCTAAAATGGGGTCACTTGTGCGGGATCTCCAATGTTTAGGCACACAGGGGCTCTCCAAACGCGACATGGTGTGCGCTAACAATTGAATCTAATTTTTCAAATTGTTAGCGGACACCATGTCGCGTTTGGAGAGCCCCTGTGTGCCTAAACATTGGAGCTCCCTCAGAAGTGACCCCATTTTGGAAACTAGACCCCCCAGGGAACTTATCTAGATAGGTGTTGAGCATTTTGAACCCCCAGGTACTTGACAAATTCATCCGTACAAATGAAAAAACACTTTTTTTTCCATAAAAATTTTCTTTTTTCATTTTTACAGATTAATTTGTGAAGCACTGGGGCATTCAAAATGCTCACCACCCATCTAGATAAGTTCCCTGGGGGGTCTAGTTTCCAAAATGGGGTGACTTGTGGGGGAGCTCCAATGTTTAGGCACACAGGGGCTCTCCAAGCGCAATATGGTGTCCGCTAACAATTTGACTGAAAAATCAGCTCAAATTGTTAGCGGACACCATTATCGCATTTGGAGAGCCCCTGTGTGCCTACACATTGGAGCTCCCCCACACGTGACCCCATTTTGGAAACTAGACCCCCCAGGGAACTTATCTAGATGGGTAGTGAGCATTTTAAACCCCCAGGTGCTTCAAAAATTCATCCGTAAAAATGAAAAAGTACTTTTATTTCCATAAAAATTTTCTTTCTTCATTTTTACAGATTAATTTGTGAAGCACTGGGGTATCCAAAATGATCACCACCCATCTAGATAAGTTCCCTGGGGGGTCTATTTTCCAAAATAGGGTCACTTGTGGGGGAGCTTCAATGTTTAGGCACACAAGGGCTCTCCAAATGCAACATGGTGTCCGCTAACAATTTGACTGAAAAATCAGCTCAAATTGTTAGCGGACACCATGTCGCGTTTGGAGAGCCCCTGTGTGCCTACACATTGGAGCTCCCCCATAAGTGACCCCATTTTGGAAACTAGACCCCCCAGGGAATTTATCTAGATGGGTGGTGAGCATTTTGAACCCACAGGTGCTTCACAAATTCATCTGTAAAAATGAAAAAGTACCTTTTTTTCTACAAAAATTTTCTTTTAGCCTACATTATTTCATTTTCACATGGGGAACAGGATAAAATGAATCCTAAAAATTGTTGGGCAATTTCTCCTGAGTACATCGATATCTCATATGTGGTCATAAACCACTCTTTGGGCGCACGGCAGGGCTCAGAAGGGAAGGAGCGCCATTTCACTTTTTGAATGGAAAATTAGCTCCAAAAGTCAAATTGCGCTCCTTCCCTTCTGAGCCCTGCCGTGCGCCCAAAGAGTGGTTTTTGACCACATATGAGATATCGATGTACTCAGGAGAAATTGCCCAACAATTTTTAGGATCCATTTTATCCTGTTCCCCATGTGAAAATGAAAGAATTGAGGCTAAAAGAACATTTTTGTTGGAAAAATTAAAATGACCATTTTTTCCTTCCACTTTGCTTTAGTTCCCGTGAAGCACCTGAAGGGTTAATAATCTTCTTGAAGGTAGTTTTGAGTAGCTTGAGGGGTGCAGTTTTTGGAATGGTGTCACTTTTGGGTGTTTTCTGTCATGTACACCTCTCAAAGGGACTTCAAATGTGATGTGGTCACTAAAAAAAATGGCTTTGTAAATTTTGCTGGAAAAATGAAAAATTGTTGATGAACTTTGAACCCTTATAACGTCCGAACAAAATTTTTTTTTTTTTTCAAAATTGTGCTGATGTAAAGTAGACATGTGGGAAATGTTATTTATTAACTATTTTGTGTCACATACCTCTCTGGTTTAGCAGAATAAAAATTCATAATTTGAAAATTGCTAAATTTTCAAAAATTTTGCCAAATTTTTAATTTTTTCACAAATTATCGCAAAAATTATCAACCTAAATTTAATACTAACATGAAGCCCAATATGTCACGAAAAAACAATCTCAGAATCGCTAGGATCGGTTGAAGTGTTCCAGAGATATTACCTCATAAAGGGACACTGGTCAGAATTGACAAAAATGGCCTGGTCATTAAGGTCAAAATAGGCCGGGGGGTGAAGGGGTTAAAGAGTTAAAGAGGACCTGTCACCTCCCTGGTGCTATGCTAACTGAATGCAGCACTGAATGCAGCCGGTCTGCTATATTCAGGGAAGGGCTCCCACATGTCTCAAGCCCCCCTGTAAGTTGTTAAAAGACTTTATAAAGTGTACAGATAAGGTGTCCAGAGGGACTTACTCATGAGTCATCCCTGTTGCTGGTGTCCTCCCCGCCTCCAGACCTATCTGTGCCACTTCCAGCCCTCAGCGATGACACATACAGAAGGCTGAACAAGAGAGGGCTGGAGGTGGCACAGAGAGAGCTGGAGACTGGGAGGACACCAGCAACAGCGATGACTAATTACTGAGTAAGTCCCTCCGTACTCCTTATCTATACACTTTATAAAGTATTTTTAACAGCTTACAGGAGGGCTAGAGACATGGGGGACCCCTTCCCTGAATGCAGAAGACATGCTGTATTCAGTGCTGCATTCAGTTAGCATAGCACCAGGTGATGACAGGTCCTTTTTAAATAAGGCTAATTTGACTTTGGACAGTTTTACCAAAAATGGCTTACAGCTATTATATTTTAGAGCCAGGGCCATACCTAGTGCAGAACAGGTAGGGAATGTGAAAAGGGGCGCATCAGACCACTTGATGCAGTGGTCTGAGGTGTCTCCATCGTGGCTACTTTTTGCTGCCACCTACTGCAGTGGGAATCAGCCATTCTCTGAGCCAGCAGTCAAGCTGACAGCTGACTCAGAGAAGGTTTAGTGTAATGACTTCCAGTGATCAGATGTACACATGTCTTTAAGACAGGGGGCAGGATGGTGGCATACACAGCATAGAGAGTGAGAGGTAAGGATGGGAATAGACATAGTATGAGCAGTGAATGTGCAAACTGAGAGAGACTAGAGTATGGGGACTGAGGGGGTGGGATGAGTATGGGCACAGTATGATCAGTGAAGGTGCGAACTGCATGAGAGTAGAGTAAGGGAGTGGGATGAGTGCAAACACAGTATAGGGAGTGAGGGGGCAGGATGAGTTGGGACACTGTATGGAAAATGATGGGGCAGGATAAGTGAGGACACAGTATGGGAAGCAATGGTTGGATGTATTTAGACACAGTATACAAAGTGAGGTCGCGGGATGGGTGAGGACATTGTATAGGATGTGATGGGGCAAAATGGGTGCAAAATCAGTGTGGGGAGTGAGGGGGGTTGAATGCAGAGATGAGTGAGGACACAGTATAAGATGAGAAAAATGTGAAGAGGCACAAAATAGAGACTAGGTTGTGGGGGACAGCATGAAGATGCTGTGTGAGACCATAACAAGGAGGGGACAATATGCATGGGAGGGTGTGTGTATAGAGGGGAAAGGACAAGGAAGCATAAGATGGACATGGGGTCATATTTTGTGTAGGGAACAAAATTCTGATATTTTTATTTAGGAGCATTGTAATAATTCTGATGTTTCAAAGGACACATTTGTACTGAAGCGGATTCTAGTTACTGTGTGTATTTTGGTATTGCTGGTGGTTCTGGTGATGTATTCCTGTACTAATGATTGTTGTGATCCTGCATTTTTGTACTGATGCGGATTCTGGTTATGTATTTTGGAATTGCTGGTGGTTCTGGTGATGTATTACTGTGCTGTTATTAGACCTGATCCTGTACACATGTAACAATTCATGAATTGTAAGATTATTTGATACATGGCATCAGTAATGTGTAGTACCCTCTGACAAGCTAGAAGAAAATATGTTTTTTTTTATGTTAGGAGCATTAAACGGGTTGTACAAGTATGAAATAATTTGTAGTTACTCTTTGGGATTCTCTGATAATGGAAGTAAGAGTGGGAGGTCATGTATGTGATTTATATACATACAGTCATGTACGTACAAGAAGTGAGCTGTCTAAGGCTGGGGTCACACTTGCGTTTTTTTCATGAGTTTTTGGAAAAAAAAAACGCATGTAAAAACACACCCATAGGCCCCCATGTTAAAAAACGCATGTGATGTTGCAGCGACCTTGTAGCAATGTGACATGTACCAACGAGCGAGCTGATCGGTGATCGTTGGTAAACGGCCAGTGCTGTTTTCCCGTTGTTGGTCGCCCGCTGGGCAGCACATATCGGCGTGTGTGATGCCCTACTAACCCGATGTGTTCCCTGGTAACCAGGGTACACATCGGGTTACTAAGCGGAAGAACGCTGGTAACCAGGTTTAACATCGGGTTACTAAGTACAGTGCTCTGCTTAGTAACCCGATGTGTACCCTGGTTACAAGCGTGATGTACTTAGTAACCCGATGTTTAGCATGGTTACCAGCTTTCTCAAGCTTATCCCAACATCAACATCGTGGAAAAGAATATTTTATATTCTTTTCCACTATGTTGTAGTCGTTGCACGGGTCGCTGTGAGTCTGTCTGTGTGACAGCTCACCAGCGATCAGATAACGCTGTCCCAGCGATCCCGATAATTTGTCGGGTCGCTGGGACATCGTAGCATGTAAGGCTGATTTCAAACTGCAGTTTTTTCCCTGATCAGGTTCGATCCGGTTTGTGTGCCAAAATCAGGAGTGTCTCCAAAACTCAGAACAGGTGTCAATTTTTCAATTATAGTTTTCCTCTGAAAGTTCCTCTATTTTTTTCTCTCCTGGTTTTAGCACACAAACCTGGAGGAACTTGCAAAGAAAAACTATAATTCAAAAATTGATACCTGTTCTGAGTTTCGGAGACACACCTGGTTTTGACACACAAACCTGATCGAACCTAATCATTGGAAAAAATGCAGTGTGAAACCAGCCTTAGGCTGGCTTCACACCACGGTGTGATCCGGTCCGGGGCTGTCTGGGATGACTCAGACAGCCCCGTATCGAAACAGCACACAGAACCGGAGGGCCAAATGTGCCCTCCGGTCTTGTGTGTAGCCGGATGGCTGTAATTGCAACCGCAGCTGCTGATTTTTCAAGACCGCGGATAGCATGGAGCTAGCCGCAGTCCTGAAACAACAGCTGCGTTTAGCCGACAGTGTCTGGTTCCCGGATTCGCCCGGACCAAGGCAATCCGGCCCCATAGGCTCCCATGTTAGGGAGCGCTGGATTGCCCCAGCTCCGGGAGAATCCAGGACATCCGGGATCCGGCAAATTGGGGAGATTTTTCTCCCCGGACAAAAAAATGATGCAAGCATCATTTTTGTGTCCGGAGAGAATACCGTATATACTCGCGTATAAGCCGAGTTTTTCAGCCCAAAAATTGGGCTGAAAAGTTACTCCCTCGGCTTATACGCGAGTCACTATACGGGCGTCCCCCCCCCCATCAGTATACAGGCCCCCCCCCATGGTCCGGAAACCTGTAAAGGAAGATGATTATACTTATCGCTGTCCCGCTGCCGTCCCCGCTCTGCTTCGCGATCCTCCATCTGCATCGCGCTCCTCCATCTTCCGGCTTCCTGTCGGCGCCGACAATGACGTCATTCGGCGCAGAACACAGGAAGTCGGAAGCCGGTGAATGAAGATGGAGGATCGCGATGCAGATGGAGGATCGCGATGCAGAGCGAGGACGGCAGCCGGACAGCGATAAGTATAATCATCTTCCTTTACAGGTTTCCGGACCATGGGGGGGGCCTGTATACTGATGGGGGGCCTGTATACTGATGGGGGCCTGTATATACCCTGGGGCAGCAGCTGTATGTACCCTGGGACTGCTGCTGTATATACCATGGGGGGCCTGTATACTGATGGGGGGCCTGTATACTGATGGAGGCCTGTATATACCCTGGGGCTGCTGCTGTATATATTATGGGGCTGCTGCTATATATACCATGGGGCTGCTGCTGTATATACCATGGGGCTGCTGCTGTATATACCATGGGGGGGGCATGTATACTGATGGGGGGCCGGTATACTGATGGGGGCCTGTATATACCCTGGGACTGCTGCTGTATATACCATGGGGCTGCTGCTGTATATACCATGGGGCTGCTGCTGTATATACCATGGGGCTGCTGCTGTATATACCATGGGGGGGGCCTGTATACTGATGGGAGGCCTGTATACTGATGGGGGCCTGTATATACCCTGGGGCTGCTGCTGTATATACCATGGGGCTGCTGCTGTATATACCATGGGGCTGCTGCTGTACATACCCTGGGGCTAATGCTGTATATACCCTGGGAAGGCTGCTGTAACACTGCTGGGGCCTGTATATACCACTGGGAGGCTGCTGTATACCATACTGCTGGGGGCTGTATACTACCACTGGGGAGGCCTGTATACCATCGGGGGGGCCTGTATACCACACTGCTGGGGGCTGTATACCTGTGCTGGGGTCCACCCTCGGCTTATACATGAGTCAATAGTTTTTCCCAGATTTTGGGGGCAAAAGTAGGGGGGTCGGCTTATACACGGGTCGGCTTATACACGAGTATATACGGTAATCCAAATTCTCCCGGATTCCACCGGAGAGATCAAACCGGACGGCAGAGAGCTGCCATCCAGCTCCATCCGGGCCCATAGGCTACTATGGGGCCAAAAACCGGTCCAGTGCTGCCTGGTTTACACCGGACAGCCCCGGACCGGATCACGCCGCAGTGTGAAGCGGTCCTTACCCGGCTTTTAATGTCTTTTCCTGGTTTTCCTTACCTAATCTGTTCCCATTGCCACCTATATTTTTTTGTTTTTCTAGCTAAATCATAAAACATAAAAATAAATTAATACAAAGCTCATCTCTCTCACTGCGAAGTCAGTGCTGTGGTAGCACACAGCAGATTAGTCTTTTTATATGCTCTTTATGTTTTAGCCAATTGGCATATGACTCTCAAAACTGAGCCCTACCCAGTGAAAAATACAAACTCCATTAACAATATTAAAAACTGCAAGCAAACCCTTATGCTAGTAAAGTCAATGAGAACTCAGAAGTTTAGTGCTCATGTTGCTTTGTTATTTTCTTGCAGATTTGATGCAGACATAAATCTGCAGCATGTCAATTCTTGCAACGTGTTTGCAGCATTTTTTCACTCTAAATGCATGAAAAATGAAAGGAACAAATATGGAAACACTTTCCATTACTTGGACAGGGCTATCTGGCTGTCCCCAAATTTGGATTGCCACCCCTGATTTGACATAAAAGGGCACATAATCTTAGGGACAATCTTGTCCGCGCATATATCAACCCTTTTACAACACCACTATACCAATCTACTTTAACTTCTATACGCAAAAGTACTTTTCCCTGTCTCCATTGCCTCCAATGCTCATATGTAATCAAGGGAAAACACTTTTCACATTATCAATCTGGTAAATTATACCCTATCCCTGGCTATTTTATCTGTAATACATTCTTCGTGGTATATTTAATTAAGTGCCCTTGTGGTCTCGGATACATTGGGGAAACTACCCAGCATGTCAGTGACCACATATTGAAATAAAAATGTACAATTGGATGCAAAAAGACTATGCCCCAATCCCCAAACACTTCATCTCATCTGGAGTCTGGACACAACATATCCCAATTACGCTTCCAAATTATAGAGCATGTACCGGCTGGCAGAAGAGGAGGTAGCAGCTGCAGGGTATTAAGATTACACCAGGGAGAGGATTATTGGATCTATACATTACAAACTTTGGAGCCATTGGACGTCAATAGGGAATGTGATGTTCTTCTATGAGATTACATGGTATTTTTGATGTAGGCTACCTTAAGTTGATCATGGGACTGGGCAGGTATGGTTACTTAATCATGTCTTTAAAGGACTTGTTTATGAAAGTTCTACTTTATCATTGTAATTTCCTCTCTCTGTGTAGTTCGGTAGTGACCAGGTTTCTATATGTTCTCCTATGATGCCTGTTACTTATCACCCAGTTGTTACAATGCCTGCAGAAATATAATGTTGTTAAGTCTGCGAATGTGTCTTATCCTCTTTTTTCTTCTCTACAGAACCGCTAGAACCTGGCGCACCTTCCTCTCACCCCACTTCTACCTTCTTGCATGTCCTGACACTGCTTGATAACTGTTACCAGCCTCTTAGTGATCGCACTCTATCGTGCATGCGCGGCTACAACTCGGCTTCTTTATTCCACTATACACGCATGGCTTGCTCTGCACCACAGCCACTTCAGTTCATTCCAAATATGGGAAGCTGGAAGTGGCTCTGCTCCTCCTCCTCCATTCCTGGACCGCATTTAAATGCAGTACACGGAATTAACCACACACCACTACATATGGCAGGTGGACCGATGGCAGGTGAGCGATGTTCGATTCGATATGTTCGCCAATCTCAAATTCGACCTGCTTTGGGCAGTGTTCGAGTCATTCGTCGGATTAGAACAATTAGCTTCAAATTCGGCAATTTGAGAAGCTGTTCGATATTGGTTTGAAAATGCGGCAAATGCAGTCAGAAAGCTGCATCTGCTGCATTTTCAGCCAAAATGAACAGCTGTAAAGTAAAATAAAGTGTTAAAAAAAAATGTATGCTCACCTGTCCGCGGTCCACCGATGCCTCCGGCAAGGTCCTCTTGCTGATAGGACCTGTTGTGACGTCATGTTATTGTGGAAACTCCGGTCACATGACCGGAGTTCCCACGATGACATGACGTCACCACAGGTCCTATCAGCAAGAGGACCTTGCCGGTAAGGTTAAAATAGACATTTTTATGTTTTGGACACTTTCTTTAAGTAAAAGAAAGTGTCCAAAATATAAAAATGTCTACTTTAACCTTACCGGCAAGGTCCTCCTGCTGATAGGACCTATGGTGACATCATGTTATCGCGGGAACTCTGGGCACATGACTGGGAGTTCAAACCAGATTCTCCCGGATTGCCCCGGTCCGGGGAAACCCGGGACCATAGAGCCCCATGTTATGGGGCGCCGTACTGCACCGGACTGGTACTATCCGGGAGAATCTGGTTTCCAAAACCAGTTTGAAAACTGGATTGTACCGGTCCGGTGCAATCCGGCGCCCCATAACATGGGGCTCTATAGTCCCGGATTGCACCGGACCGGGGCAATCCGGTTTTCAATCCAGTTTTCAAACAGTTTTCTATTTTTGACCTTCCCGCCTGGATTTTCAAATGAACAGCTGACTCAGGTCAGCTGTTCATTTGAAGTAGCAGTGATGGCAGGGTTCCCATGCCAGGGTGCACAGCTCTGCTACATCTCTGGTGGAGGTTCTCTACCAGAGATGTAGCAGAGCTAAAGAAGGACCCTGGATTGGACTACGTCGGACGGAAAGAGGATTTTTTTTAAATAAAGACGGAGTCCCTAAGTGTCTTTTTGTTTTTTTTTTTCAAATAAAAATATTTTTTCTCTGTGTTGTGTTTTTATTTAAACAATTTAATAGCAATTCATGTCATGTCTAATATTGGCGTGACCCCATGAATTTCAGGCTTAGATGGAGTCCCTAAGTGTCTTTTTTTCAAATAAAAATATTTGTTCTCCGTGTTGTGTTTTTTTGAAAAAAATCACTAGAAATTCATGGCGGTAAAGTTTACTATTGGCGTGACTGCCATGAATTTTGGGCTTAAGGCCGGCTGATAACAAAAAGCTGGCCCTAACCCCTTTGTTACCCAGTGAGCCACCGCACCAGGGCCCTGGAAGAGTTGGGTTCAGTGCCAGAACATGGCACTTCAATGAACGCGCCATTTTCTGGGGCGGCTGCGGGCTGGCATTCGCAGCGGGGGGTGCCCAGAAGGCTTGGGCCTCCCTGTGCTGTGGATTCCAGCCCCCAGCTGCCTAGCTGGACGTGGCTGTACATAGAAATCACGCGGAGCCCCACGCATTTTTTTAAAATTATTTCATGAAATTCATGAAATAATAAAAAATAAGGGCTTCCCGATATTTCTGTGTCCAGGCAGGTCCAAATATTCACCTGGTGTTGGTGGCAGCCCATTGCCGCCTGCTGTATCTGGCTGGCATACACAAATACGGTGAAGGCCACGTCAAAATTTTTCTGAAAAATCCATTAAACAATCCTCTAAAAAGGGACTGCATCTTTATTAATTCATCAACCATGGTCGAGGGGTTAATAAAGATGCAGTCACTTTCATTCATATTGTTTTTTGGATTTTTCAGAAAAAAAATTGATGTGGGCTTCCCCGTATTTTTTTATTCAGCCGGATACAGCAGGCAGCAACAGGCTGCCACCAACCCCCAGGTGCCTATTTGGACCTGGCCGGACACAACAATACAGAGGAGCTGTGGGGCTCCACGCTATTTCTATGTCCAGCTAGGTCCAGCTAGGCAGCTGTGGCCTGGAATCCGCAGCGCAGGGAGGCCCAAGCTTTCTGGGCACCCCCTGCTGCGAATGGCCGCCCCAGAAAATGGCGCGTTCATTGAAGCGCCATTTTCTGGCGCAGAACCCAACTCTTCCAGGGCCCTGGTGCGGTGGCTCACTGGGTAATAAAGGGGTTAGGGCAAGCTTTGTATTATCAGCCGGCTGTAAGCCCGAAATTCATGGCGGTCACGCCAATAGTAAGCTTTACCCCCATGAATTTCTAGTGATTTTTTTAAAAAAGCACAACACAGAGAAAAAAATATTTTTATTTGAAAAAAAGACACTTAGGGACTCTTCCGTCCGCCGTAGTCCCAAAACGCAATTTCAGCAATGCTACATCACTCTGCATAGACACACATGTCTATGCAGAATGATTGCAGGCTGAGAAATTACAACAGTCGGGGTTCACCTCAGGTCATAGCTCAGGCTATGACCTGAGGTGAACCCTGCTGTCAAAGCCGAACTCTGCCTCCGGAAATTGCGAACCGCTGGCAGAGCAGTGAATCGAATCGAATTCGAACGCTAGGGAGGTGGCACATCTCTAGTCCTAGGTTAGTGCATTAGATAAATTGCTCCTGGGACTGAAACCGACTGGTACCTGGTATTCACTCCCTGGATATCTGATGCTAACTTAATTCCATGTGTGTTCTGTTAATCTCTTTAGCCACATGTTAATATATGAAAGGAGATATGATGATTTTATGTATGCATAGTATTACTTTTTATTCACTAGGTCCACAAACTTTTTCTGGGTAGGAATAACTCTGAAGTCAAGTTGGTACATACCGCATACAGGTATAGCTAATACATCAGTTATAGTTCACATTCACAAGTTCTGTGATATAACTGTATCAATTATATTTCTCCTCCACTAGGAGTTGAACCTACCAGCCATTTAACACAAGACATCACCTTAGAGGCTGTTTTCACTTGTAATTGACTGAGAACCTAGGTGAATATAAAGCAGGTATTGTATAATTAATTGAATTAATTACCCTACAAGATTATTCTATCAACTCACTATTACAGAATACGGATTATCGTCCTTCCCAATAAAATAGACACTTGTCCACATCTACGTATCCTCATACAGCTTCAGGTATAGTAAATGATGACTTTCTTCATGTTACCACTGTCTGACACATTTTTATCTATGCACCTATTAGTATGGTGATTTTCTTAATCATAGGAGACTTATATTCACATGCATTCCCTCTCTCTAGATTACTAAAGTTTGACGCACATTCTGTCCCTTCCGAGCACTCTCAGCACCAATGCGCTCTGCTTACTTTTGACTTAGAGGTAAATCATAGAACCTGTTGCATCCACAATTATTACTATTGCCTTATCAGCTCAATTTAATATATAACAGCACTGTTCTATCTTTTTTTTGTTGTTAGACAATTGTAATTTTCTTATCTTGTATGTTGGTTTTGTGTGTATATATACTTGCTCATTCTTATTTGGTTGTTGGACCCATTGAAGCACATCCAGTTCGAAATGGTGCGCCCGTCATCCACTTCCATACCCCCTCCCTCCACTTCTGCCTGTAACCCGCACGAATGAATAAATAAAGAAGCCAATTGACATCACACCAGCGGTGATTGCCATCTCATTCTATTCACTACTTTATATGGACTTTGACCCCGAGACCCGAGCAACGCTGCTAATGTCTTGTGCTGTTAAGGGGTCGAATGGAGGGACTTCTCTGGTAGACCTGACTTCTCCAGGAAAAACTGCATCCCCACAGCTCTGCAGCAAAACCTCAAAGTAACCAGGGTCACCTGATAACCAGCCGCGATCGATTCATATTGCCCGGGGACTAGGCCAGCTTGCCTATAGCAGCAAAGGGGTGAAACCCTCTCAGATTTCTATTTTTTCCTGTGAAGTATGCGCTGACAGCTTTAGAGAAGGATACATTCTATGAAGAATACCACTCATTTTAAGGTGGCTCCTTGTTTCAGCAGGAAGGACAACATTGCTTCTTTGGTGGTGGAGATCCTAGAAGAAAAGGTTGGAGAAATTCAGGCAGATATCTTGAATGTGAGTGATTTCCAGCGCAAAGGTACTTACGATGTTACTTTCCATGATGAGAATATGTGTCTTATTGTTTTTGAATGACTTCGTGGTCGTGAAAAGGACCCCCTGTTGGAGGGAATGAGCTGGGATGCTCACTTCGGTTATGAGGAATGGACTGTGATGGTTACTGTGTATAACCTGTTCACACAGCCCGAGTTCCTGGAGAACTTCCTTTCACAGTACTGTGAGTATGTGAGACCAAGAAATAAGCAAAAATATTGTCTGGGGATTTATAATTGTCAAATTTCCTTTCGGGTGAGGCTAAGGAGGGATGCTGGTGGTGTGGGTGGTTTCAAACACCCGCCAGTGAACATTTCAGTGGCTGGTTATAGAGGGTACCTTCAATATCCTGGACAGCCTATGTTTTTCAGAAACTGTTTCTCCTTCAGACATATTTAGCTGGAATGTACAGAAAAGTAATGTTGCCAGAACTACAAGCAGGAAGGACATGTGGCTAGAGAGTGCACTGTGCCCAGGGCTTGTGACATGTGCAACATATTGGGTCATATGTACAATGACTGTCCATTGTGTTTACCTAGACAGTCACATGAGCAGAATAGGAAGGAGGAGGAGGAATTGTGCCAGCTTGACGCAGAAATCCTGGCAGGCACCGCGAGGAGGAAGAGGGCGGAGCATAGGCAGGAGGAGGATACTCCACTACTTTCCCTTTCTCGGATTTTGGTGGAGTCTGAGGTGGTTCTTGGTCTCCCTTCATTTGTGGATTCAAGGAAGCTGAAGTGGGCGGAAGACAAATGTAAAGTGAAGGACAAATGTAAAATGGATAAGGCGGAAAAATCCGAAAAACTGGAGGTGAAGCCAAGCATCTCATCCCGTGCTATACCTGACCTATGGCTTTGGAGGCAGCTGAAGACATGGACTGCAAAGCAGGAGGTGCAGGGAGTCCAGAGACTTTCATTCATGCTTCTGATCCCTGTAATATTCGTGATTTGTCCTCACAGGAGGATCCTGGGGTGTGAAAGAGTCAGAGGGAATGTTGTGGGAAAAGAAGACAGGATGATGTTAAGGAGGGAATTCCGCTACAGGGGGAAGCCTCCTTTAAGAAAGAGAGGGTTTGTGACTTTGGTGATACCAGTAGGTAAGAATCTTCTTCCTCCTTCCTGGTTGCAGGATCAGATAGAGCACTGACTTTGGTTAACCCTACTTTGTTACATAAGTAGTGTTTCTGTTGTTTTTTAGTTTCTACATATAAGCTTTGGTTTTTGAGGCCAACGGTTGTTTTTTTTTTTGTTTTTTTTTCTGTTTTTTTGGAAGAAGCTAGATATATACTGTAGTTATTTGTTTATTTTGCGGCCAAAGGCTGATTTATTTTTGTGTATATTATTGGAACTTAGATCTGCTGTTGGTTTTTTTTCATTGATAAGATAATTTTTTTTCTCAATGTGAGGGGTTTTAAAAGAAGATATAGAAGAGCGGCAATTTTTGATTTTCTTTCTATGCAAAAAGCGTCACTTTATTGATTAGAGGAGTGTGGGATTGTGGATAGGGTAAAAGAGGATAAGTGGCCATATGGGACGTCTGTGTAGTCGGGTAGTGCGAACAGTAGAAATGAGGCGGCTGTTTTTTTCGTGAAAGGGCGTGATGCGATTTTGTGTGACTATTTGGCAATAGAAGTGGGGAGATACATTTTGGAAAATTTTCAGTGTAAGAATGTTAAGTTTTCTGTTAAAAATGTGTACTCTCCTGTGGAAAAATGGGATCATAAGGCATTATTTGACAAAATTAAACTTTTTGTTCCAAGGAGAGTGCCTGTAGCGATAGTGGGAGACATGAATTGTGATGTGGGCCGCACAAATATGGATGGGTCACGGAAAACGTGAGAATTAGTTCATGATTTTGGCTTGAAAGATTTGCAGCATGAGTGCAAACTTAGCCCTGTTTTGGATACTTTTTTTTTGACAGTGGGATGGTGAAATCCAGGTTGGATTATTGTTTTAATTAAAAAAATCTGATACCAGTCACTTATAGACATGAAAATATTTTTTCCTCTGATCATGTGGGCATGATGTGTGAGCTGGATATTAATGTTAATGGGGTGTTTGAGAGGGGTGTGTTGAAGTTGGATGTTAAATTGTTGGAGACTGAGGATGTGAGGAAGGAGTATAAATGTCAGTATAGAGCAGTGTTTCCCAAACTCCTATCCTCATGGCCCCAAAGAGGTCATGTTTTAATGATTTCCTTAGGATTTGACAGGTAATGGAATCATTATCAAGGCATCATCTGTGCAATACTAAGGAAATCCTGAAAACGT
The DNA here is from genome assembly GCA_033576535.1 of Allobates femoralis. Classification (NCBI taxonomy): domain Eukaryota; kingdom Metazoa; phylum Chordata; class Amphibia; order Anura; family Aromobatidae; genus Allobates; species Allobates femoralis. Next base: position 626,792,389 of record JARQOC010000003.1, read on the forward strand.
AACCTGTTGGGGGCCGTGAGGACTGGAGTTTGGGAACACTGGTATAGAGAGTGGTGTGCATGTAAGAATGATTTTGCAAACATGTGGGTGGTGGGATTGGGTTAAGTGGAAAACAAACATTTTCTTTAAAAAGGTAGGCTACAGATTTGCTAGTATTAGAAGGGAGAATTTTGTTAGGATGAATGCAAGATTGTGTTTGTTGTACAGTTTAAGGGAGGGGGGTGTGGATGTGGATGAAGAAATGGCGGAAGTGAAAAAATAAATAAATGAGTTTTTGTTGGACAGGGAAAAAGTATTGTCTATAGGTCAAAATGTAATAAATTGGAATATGATGAAAAATGTTTGCGTTTCTTTTTTGAAAACATTTTTTCGAAGAGATAGGGTATGCATGTTCTGAAAAGAGAGGATGGAAGTTAAGTGAGTGGGAAGAAGATGTGTGAAGAGGTGGCTAAGTGCTATGAGGAGTTGTATGCGGTTAAATGGAGAGATGAGAACTTGGACGGTGATGTGGTAAATGTATTGGAGTGTAAGTTGAATGAGTAGGAAAGGGAGAAGGTGATGTGTGAGATAACAAGTGAGGAGATATGTAAGGTGATGTGCAGTATGACTTTGAACAAAACATTGGGAGAAGATGGGCTCCCGATAGAATTCTATCGTGCAATATGGGATGTGATTGATGAGGAGGTGATGGTTGTATGTAAGTTTATGTGGATGAAGGAAGAGATAGCAAATAGTATGCGTACAGGGATGATTGTCTTATTACCTAAGAAGGAAGATTTACAGAGTCTGAAGAATCGGAGGCGAATCACTTTATTAAATTGTGATTATAAAATTTATGCGAAGGTGTTAGCAAATAGGATGCGTGATGTGACTGCTAGTGTGGTTGGAGAAGAGCAGTGTTGTGTGGTGCCTGGGAGATGCATTTATGAGGATTTGTGTATGTTGAGAGATTGTGGGATTGTAAAAGTCGAAAGAGGAGTGTGTTGGTGTTAAGTTTGGATTTTGAGAAGGCATATGGTCTCGTGTTTAAAGTATTAGTGTGAATGGGTTTTCCATCTGAGTTTGTTGGAAGAGTGAGGAGCTTGTATAAAAATATTTATAATTATGTGTTATTGAATGGGCACGTTGGAAGGAGAGTAAATGTGTATTTGGGTGTGCATCAGGGGTGTCCATTGTCCCTTGTTGTTTTTATTTGTGCGATTGAGCCTTTGTTGTGTTTGTTGAGCATGGATAAGGTGATTCGGGGAGTGCATGTTCCAGGAGGTGGGGGGAGGGAGTGGAAGGTGAGTGGCTATATGGATGACATGTGTGTATTGTGTGATTTTGAGTGTTCTGTGAGGCGGGTGAAGTTGTTGGTGTCCTTTGTTTGTGGGGTGTCTGCGTTTAAGGTGAATTGGGAGAAAGTGTGTGTAAGAATTTTGTTGGAGGGGGATATAATTAGTGATATTGGTGTGAATGTGGTGACTGGACCTAGTAAAGTTTTGGGAGTCAATTTCTGAGACACATTGGAAGGGAAGGTATGTAGAGAAGATAACAAGTCTCACTGTAGCAATCCAGCAGGTCTCAAACTGCCTGAGACTTATGGAAACCATATTAATAAAAGGTGAAAATGTTAGTGGGTGAGTATAAGAACGTGGGTGAAGGATCTTAGATTAAACACACTACTCTAGTGGTGAAAAGAAAAACAACAAATGCTGTAATGGTTCTTCATATATAGGGTGTATAAATGAACAAGGAATCATATCGGGGGAACAAAGAAGCAGAGGAGTCATATCTAAATGAAAAGTTGTACTAAATTACTTAAATGACATGCACTTCTTGATGCCTTTGAATCGGCGTTTTAGTGCACCCGCTGTATTTTATTTCGTTGCACCTTCCCACCTAGCTGTCCTCCATTTACCTGTGTCCTTGTTCACCCTCTGTAAAGCCAGAATTGTCATCCAAAAAGATTGGGTTGGCAATTGAAGCCGCACAAGTAGGTGGTAAGTTGGACCAACTGTTTAGCAGTTTGAACAGGGATCCGAGGACATGTGCTTTGTTTGATCAGTCATGTTCAGCGAACAGACTCCTTTAAAAGATTTTTATAATGTTAATACATATCACAAAAGCTCCAGTCTTGTGATGTGCTGCTTAAACTAAGAAGTCAGACACATCCTTCTGTTTGTAATTAAAAGCAGACCTCTTGTAATCAAGGAAATCCTTTTTTTGAAGGCCTGGATAACATACAGTTATGACATGTATTTTTTAAATAATAAATGAATATAATAATAATAATCTTTATTTATATAGCGCCAACATATTCCGCAACGCTTTACAATTCAGACATATCATAAGACATCCAGTAATTTTCTTAGTTTTCCTAAAGAGATAGTTTAAAACATAAATAATGACTATATCTATCCATAGAACATTATCCCACTCAGAGAAGAAAAACTGTTAAGATAAAAATCTATATTATGACTGTTTTACCTTGGCCTATTTTGTAATAAACTTATCAATAAGGTTAAGAGTATAGATCTCAAAGTGCTGGAGCTCAATTTTACCTTGAATCTGATTCTAGATCAATATATGCACGTGCATTAATTCAGGCAGCTCACGTGCCATTGAATGTATCATCTCCTTAAACTTGTACTTTGTTTAAAATGTAACATGTTAGAAGTGTTTTACATTTTGGGTGTTTCAAATATAGATGTACATTACTAATGGTTTTATTAATTACATTAAATCGTGAAGTCAAATAAGTTACCTAGTCACTAACACATTCTAAGTGCAAACTAAGTACCTGGAAAGATACAGAGATGTAATGAATTTGGTCATGTATTCATATGGCTTCACCTTCAATATAGCTTAGGGTCATAAGTTACATCACATAACATTCACCCCTACAGTATGAACAAGCAAAACTGACTACTTTACCTTTGATTTAAAACCTATCTTGCCCCCCATGATCATCTAAAAAGCCTGAACTGACACCGAGTGTACAAGAAAACAGGAGTGTGTACAGAATAAAATCAATCAGACAAGCTTGAGCAATTTAAAAGGAGTATCGACCACTTGTGCCCTTTTTGACCTAGCATTGTGCCATCTAATAGTAAATGATGAAAATAAAACATCACATATCCTTTTAGCTGAATTCAAAAGCCTGTGACAGAATTCAGTAAAACAGAACATTAAAAAAGGTCACAATCTTAAAGGACTAGATATACAAAAGTACAATGTTTGAGATACACTTATTTGTTCTGTAGTAAGTTTTAGTTAATGAATATAACATGCGCTCGAGATTCAAGTTTGTAAAGGTATTATTGTGCTAAGTTTATTGTTGCGTATCGCTTTTGTGAGACATGGGACAAAAAACAACTGTAAGCTAAATTTTGTGCTTACATTAGATACACAAAAAGTGGTTTTGAAATAAATTAATTGTACATTTGTGTATTTGTTGCATTTATTACATGCATTAGTCATGGACTGTCAGTACAATTATACTTTCTTTTAATGTTCTTTTTATTGAACATTAGAAAAATCATGGAAACAGATCATTTTTGTAAGAATAAAATGCTTAACAAGAGGTTATTACATATGTCAAGTTATTGTAAAGTGGATTAACAAACAAAGTCTGCAAAAATTTGGTCTAAATTGACCATTAATGGGGGTACATATAGGTAGAGGGTTTAGGGAGGGGCCATAAAGATATCTAACGAAATGTTTATGTAGAGAGGGTTGTATAGATTACTCTATGTGGACTTCATTTTCATTAAGATATCATAGTGTGACCGGTTTTGTAACAACTGAATCATTATTATGTAGTTCACGTCTCGCGTATGTGTTATATTTTACTTAGTCAAGAAAATCTTTAGGAATTCTGGTCTAGATCTATAGTACAGCCACAGTGTCCATATGCACTCAAAAGTAGAATAAGAGTGGAAAGATAAGGCAGCTATCTCAGCTGTATGGTATATAGAGTCTCTCTCTCGAATGACGACATTTTGTGGGAATTTGAGTGGTATTCCAGCGGGCTGCTATGAGTAGTCTGCTTGCTGCAGTTATGTTAGATGCTAATTTTGAAGGCATTACATTTTTAGGCCATAAAGGGAGGTTAAGTAATGCTATAGATGGGGTTAAGGTGGCTTCTTTTTGAGTGACCTCTCCTATTATTTCTTCAATCAATTTCCAATAGCATTGGATCTGGTGGCATTGCCACCAAATATGCAGATGAAATCCTACATGTAGACCACATCTCCAGCATCTATCTGTCACATTGTCATGCCATCTGTGCAGTAGTGCAGGAGTGTGGTACCAACGGGTCACTACTTTATATGAATTCTCTTGCACTTTTACGCAGGGAGAGGGGCCATGGGATCCGCGGTATATTTGCTTAATTTGGGTTTCTGTAAATTTGACCCATAAATCATGTTCCCATAAACTTAACAAAGCTCTCATGACATGTACATTATCTCCTAATAAGAGTTTGTATAAGAGGGATAGCAGTCTACGGGGTTCCTGTGCTTGCGCACATAAGTTCTCAGAAAAGGTCAAGGGTCTAGTCGAGGATATTTGCTTAATATGTTTCCGGATATATGTCCTCAGTTTAATAAATTGAAGAATTGAGATATTGGGTATGGTATCTGATTGTTGTATTTCTGTGTAGGAGAGGAGTGCTCCGTCCAGAAACATCCGGTCCAGTGGCATGACAGGTGGATTTGTAGGGACAAGGCTATTATCATCAGTAGGAGGAGTGTTCATTGGTATATGCCGACAATGTCTTGTAAAGTTAGTATAGGTGACAAAGGAAGGAGTAGAGTGGTGTATTCTTTATTCTAGACATTAACAACTGCTTTTGTTAAGACGTTTATAAATGGGGGAGGTTTGTCATAGAAATCCATCAACAAAGCCAAGGGGCGTAGTGGTACCGGGGCAGTCCGATCTTCAATTGAGATCCATAGTATCTGAGGGGGTTTACGTACCCATTCTATCACTCTAGTCAGCATGGCTGCTTTATAATATTTGTGTATATCAGGTGCGCCCATGCCTCCTCGGTCCCTCGGCAGAGTGAGTGTTTTATAGTTTATCCTAGGGCGTCTATTTTCTCATATGTAGTTTAAAAAAAAAGGAGTGTATTTTATTTAGAATACGGGCTGGAATGTGTATTGGCAGCATCTGAAAGAGATACAGAAACTTCGGTAATATCAGGCTTTTAAGGAGATTTTTCCGCCCGATCCATGAGAGAAATGGGGTTCTCCATGATTTTACTGTCTCTATTGCTCTTTCCAATGTCGGCAAGACATTTAAATCTAGTAGATCTTTAGTTGTTGGTTCATTTTTATACCCAAATAGGTAATATATCTAGTGGGCCATTTAAAAGGGTACTTTGTTTTATAAGTAGCTATAGAAGTTTCAGTCATATTTATACTCAATGCCTCCGACTTTGCGAGGTTAATTTTGTAATTTGATAAGCGACCATAATGTCTGAATATCTTCATCAAGGCAGGGATGCCTCTATCATTTTCAGACAGGATCACCAACAGGCATCCGCAAATGCTGCTGACTTGTGGTGTATCTTTTGTATTTGAATGCCCCGAATCTCGTCGCTCCGTTGTATATTTCGTATTAATGGCTCCATAGCTAGAACAAACAGGAGTGGAGACAAAGGGCATCACTGCCTCGTGCCATTTCTAATTTCAAATGAGTCTGAGAGCATATTGTTAATCCTCAATCTAGCCGAAGGCGCAGAGTACATTTTAAAGATAGCATCTATGATCATTAGAGGTATGCCAAAGGTTGTCAGGATACTCTTAAGAAATGTCCAGTCCACCCTTTCGAAGGCCTTTTCTGCATCGGTGCTTATGAGGACCAGTGGCTTATTATGCATCTTTACATATTGAATTAGGTGTAAAATTCTGCTAGCGTTGTCCCTCCCTTCTCTCCCCTTTACAAATCCCGTCTGTTCTGGGGTGACGAATTGTGGTATCAGACCCATCAGCAGGCCTGCTATTAGGCTAGCAAATATTTTTAAATTGACATTGAGCAGGGAGATGGGCCTGTAACTGTCACATAAAGCCGGGTTTTTACTTTCCTTGGGAATGAGAGAGATATGTGCCTCTAGTGCCTGGGGAGGGAGTGAGCTGCCACAAAGAAGTGCATTACACATTTTCAATAAATGCGGGTTGAGTTCTGCAAGGAACGTTTTATAGTAAAGGGTTGTAAAGCCGTCTGGGCCTGGTGACTTCCCTTTAGGGCTCCTCGACAGGATGGACTGGAGTTCTAGATGGTCGAAGGGTCTAGTCAACCACGCTTACTGAGCATCAGATAGGTGCGATAGTGATAAAGACGTTAAAAAGGGCTCCATCTCTTTTTCCTCTCTGTTGTCTCCGACTCTGGCTCATGAGTCTTCAGCTGATATAAGTTTTTATAGAATGTTAGAAAGGCATCAGTTATTTGGATATAATTTTGCATTGTTTGGCCTGTATCTAGCATAATTTTATGGATAAACGTACGAGATTGTCTGCGTTTTATTAATGATATCATAAGTCTAGACGTCTTGCCCCATGAACCATGAGTCGGTTCATCCAAGAGGAATAATATTTTGCTGCCTGCTTGTTTAGGATATCTTTTAGCCGTTGTCTGTACTCAGTTAAAGGGAACCTGTCAGGTGGTTTATGCCCCTCCAGCTATCACTGCCTGTAGCTGCAGCTTCATAATATTATTCTAATCACCCCTGTCTGAGCTCAGAGTGTAATGTGAAAGGTGAAAAAAAAAGCATTTATACACTTACATTTCAGTCCCCACCTTGGAGGAGGGGGACTGTCTCGCAGGATAATAGTTAACACACTTTTAACTTGGATAGCTAAAGGACCTGTGTGATGTAACGATCATGTAACCTTATTGGGCAGAGCTAAGCCAGCAAACGTATTATGTTCTATGAGAACTTAGCTCCGCCTATTGTAGTCACACGATTATGACATCACATCAGGTCTCCCAACATGTTCTAGCACAAGGCTGAAATGTTAACTATTAACCTGCCAAACAGTCCCCATTCTCCAAGCTGGGGACTGACTGCCTCATTACATAACGAAATGTAAGTGTATAAATGCTTTTCTTTCACCTTTCACATTACACTCTGAGCTCAGACAGGGATGATTAGACTGGTATTATGAAGCTACAGCTACATACAGTGATAACTGGAGAGGCATAAACGACCTGACAGGTTCCCTTTAATATGGTTAGGGTTTTTGCTATTAATGTTTTTTGGTGTTGGGATTCTAGTTTGGCTATCTCTCTATAAATAGTTTCCACTTCAGCTCTCCGGTGTTTATTAAGGAACAATGTGGCTGATATTATTACTCCCCTGATCGTCTCTTTATGGGCTTCCCAAACTATGGTCGGGTCTACTTCTGGGGTGTCGTTTACAGTGAAGTAGTCTGTAATGGCTTTTCTGAGTTTCTTTAATGTCATCTAGGTTAAGGAGGGATTCATTCAATCTCCAAGTACGGGCTGTAGGGAGGGGGTTTTCAAACTCCAGTTTCATTGTTACCATGTCGTGGTCTAAGTATAGGGTCGGGAGAATATGAACTTCAGAAATATTAGGGAGAAGTGTCCTTGATACAAATAAATAGTCTAGGCGATGATAATTATTGTGGGGATGGGAGTAGTATGTAAAGGCTCTGTCCCGTGGGCGTAAGTATCGCCAGGCATCTATCAAATCCGCATCTAATAGAGAGGACTTGATGCAAGCTAAATCCTGTGAAGAGATGTTGCTCCTCCCAGAAGAAGTATCTAGTAAAGGTTCTAGGGTTACATTTAGATCTCCTCCCAGCACGACAGAGCCCTCTGCAAATATAGAAAGTTTACGGAGGGCTTTAGTCATCCAGGTTAATTGTTTTTTGTTAGGGGCATAAATATTCCCTAGTGTTACTAAACTACCCCCTAGTAGGCCCTTTATAAAGACATATCTACCCTCTGGATCTACCATACTATCGTGTAAAAGAAACAGAGTGTGTTTTGCGAATGCTATAGCGACTCCTTTTGCATTTTTTTTTGAGACGTAAGAGTGTGGAACCATGCATTGTAGAAGTATTTTTCAAAGTTTGGGACCTTCCCCCTCTAAGGTGCTTTTCCTGTAGGAAGAGAATGTCATATCTTTCTTTTTTCAAGTGGTGTAATGTCTGAGATCTGGGAATCGGCGAATTGAGGCCTTGAATGTTATATGAAACAATATGATACAACTTACTTATAGGTGTCATGGTGGGCGTTGCGGTAGAGTCAATGCTGGCGATCGTTGATGTCTCACAGAGTCTTGGGGAGATATAGGAAGGGGTCTGGATGTAGGGAGGGATACAAGAAAGGAGAACAAAACATCCATAACAAACAAGTTAAGTTGTTGTAAGAATATCAAAATTTGGTAAAGATCAAACATAAGGTTTCGAGCTAAACCGGGAACTGACATCTAAATTCTTATAAACGTAAGTATTATTTAGACTAACCGCGTCTCAATTATGTCTCATCATCTTGTCCAGTGGGGTCGAGACAACTTAAAGCACCTGCGATGGCCGACAAATTTGAAGTAATATTATAGGGAGAGAAAACGAATAGGGCAGGAAGGTTGAGGGAGGGAAAGGGGGGGGGAAGGAGTGTGGGATGCGGTGAAGTTGGGGAGAAGGGGGAGGGGTAGGGTTGTAGCGTAGCATAGTGGGAGTGAGGATCTATTTGAAAAAATGATGTGTCGGCATCGCAGATACTATAAAGAACTAAGATGGTGATTGGCAGAAGATTAGAATAAACACTTTCATTAAAGTCTGTGTCGACATTAGGGACAAAGTCCACAAGGGCGTCCAATGTAGTAGTAGGAGGAGATCAAACAGAACATCGATATTTTCCTGTCTCTCATCCAGCCGAGCCATCTCCGTCCAATGTGCTTGTTGATTTGGCTAGGCGGTGCTTGGACCTCTGTGACTTTGGGGTCAAGGTCATTTGCCAGGGTGGCGGAGATTTAAGTGGGTACTGTTCCAACTCTATATTGAGTTCTTGGCAGAGATTTTTAATATCAGCGGAAGTGTGCCCTTGAAAATTCTTTCCATTGGCCGTAATAGAGATGCCAAACTGGAAGAGCCACCTATATGGAAAGTGTTTTTGTTGCAGGGCTGTGGTAAAAGGTCTCAAAAGTCATCATTTGGCCAAGGTGATTGGTGATAAGTCCTGGTAAATTTGTATCTCTGAGTCGTTGCAGGAGATATTTGCGGCGTCTCGGGTACTTCGTAGGACAAGATCTTTGGTCCTGTAATCCAGGAAGCGGCATAATACATCTCGTGGTGACTCTGATGAAGGGGTCTTTGGTCAAAGTGCCCTATGTACTCTCACCAGTTCCATTTCTTTTGGGTTATCAGGGAGTAAGACAGAGCGGAGAACATCTATAACCGTTGGGGTCAGAGCGTCCTGGTTTATCGACACCTTTCAGACGCAGGTTATTTCTTCTCTCTGTATTCTCGTGGTCTTCTAGAGTCACGAATATTTTATTCAGGTGGTCTTCATGTTGTTGGAGGCTTAGGAGGGTAGAGTTTAAATGTTGGACCACCTCCGTCCGAGAGGTCTCCAATGAATCAACTCGAAAACCCACTTGTACCATGTCCCGTTTGATATCAGACAGTTCTCTTATCATTGGTTCTAGCGCTTTACTCAGAGTGCGCTTTAGGAAGAATATTGTTATTGGATGGTGTTTAGAGACGTCATCTGTGTCTGGTTCACTTTCAAGATCCGATTCTGAATGGTCTTCAACAATAAGGCGTCTGGATGCTTGAGATAATGAGGACATGTCGACTTGTTTTTTTAAATATTTGTCTAAGTACGGCTGGGTGGCGGTGGTACTGGATTTTGTAGCTGACTTTGCAGACTTTGTGGTAGATTTCACCATCCTGTATATTGATAGTGGTCAGATCATATATAATTCTTATATCTGTCAGTACCCGAAAGATGCTCTAGAGGTCGCACATGAAAAGTTTATGTCTGGAGTCCAGTATATAAAATGGTAGTGGGAGATTCAGAAGATGGGGGTGTTATAATGCGGTGTAAGGCACCAAATGCCATTGGAGAGAGATTCACAGCCTGGTCCCCGTATAATTCAATGCTCCACAGGCTCGTTTTGGGGCAAGGTTTCTAGGTTAGAGAGGTATAGTCCTACAGTGTACAGTATGCCAGTGTATCAAGGGTTAATGTGAGTGTCGCCCTAGCTCACTCTCTCCAAGAGGGGTATGCTGCCTGTCTGTTCCAAATTCAGATATAGAGGAGCACCACAATGAACGAATCAGTAACAATAGGTGCTCACCATGCCGCGATAACAGAGTAGTCAAATAAAAAAAAGATGCGACATATGGAACGGGAGCACACAAAATACGTAAAAATATAACAAGTAGTTTATTAGACACATATGCAGATAAGTACAATTAAAAACAATTAAAAACCAAAGTCTGGGGTTCCTGACCAAGGCATAATAAGCAAAAATTGCTTGTAGAGCGCCAACACCTCACCCAAATATGTAGTCAGAATAAGCCAGCTGGTACAATAACCTGTATATAGGGAAATGGGATACAGTAATCAGGTGAATGTATATAAACAATAAATGTACCCGGGGGATAACAATTGTATAACAATATGTAGCGAGTAAGCTATAATACACTCAACCATACAATATACAGAGTCAGAGTGGTAAAATAGAAATCCACTAAGTAATATACACTGCTGTGTGTGATACACCAGTCATGTGAACACAAAACCGGTGAACTAGAATAACAATATGTAACAGGTAAAGATGACACTCGGAGTACGTCCAGCCATATGAAGATGACTGACCATGTCAGTATTATACCATCAATAGGATGATACAGATAGATACAATAAATAAGTCCAAACCTGTATGTAATGTAAAGGTGGTAGGTTATACAGCAGTAATCTGATGTATCAGCCAAATAATCATATAAGGCTAGTTCAATACCACAGTATATATCAGAAATGGCATAACCAACACACGGCAGTATGTATAAGACCTGGAGATTTATAGATAAGATTGCCCAATATATAAAGAAACATTACTATTATATATAAAGCACCTAGAGAACTACCCCTGGGTAGGTTATAGATAGAATCCCTACAACACTGATGGCTACGGGTAATAGAATAACCTGGGAGGTACTATATGGTCATACAGGCTGATCACCAAGGTGGATATAACACATATAAGGAGCTACCCGAGGTTGAGTATGGGTAGAGTCCCTATGACAATGTGAAGTATGTCAATAGTAATGGCTAGTAAAATAGCCTAAAGAGTACTATATGGCCATACAAAATGACCACATCAAATAAAGTGTCAATATGGTTCCCAGGTAGATTAATAGGTGGCAAGCCTGGGTAGTAAAGGCAGATAGACACTGATGACCAATGTTACCAGAGGTGTGAGGAGCAGGAGCGAAGTCACGGAGGCACAGGAACCCCAGACCGCCCTTCCCAACGCGTATCGCCGCCAAGGGGAGCGGCATCCCTATATACAGGTTATTGTACCAGCTGGCTTATTCTGACTACATATTTGGGTGAGGTGTTGGCTCTCTACAAGCAATTTTTGCTTATTATGCTTTGGTCAGGAACCCCAGACTTTGGTTTTTAATTGTTTTTAATTGTACTTATCTGCATATGTGTCTAATAAACTACTTGTTATATTTTTACGTATTTTGTGTGCTCCCGTTCCATATGTCGCGTCTTTTTCTTATTTGGCCTGTCTGTTCCAGTCACAACAGAGATGTTATATAGGGTTGATAAGGGTTCCTGCTGTCTCCCTTGTTATATTTTAGGTCTCTACCCCAGCTTACAGCTTGGTCCCCTTATTATGACAATGTACCTTCTCAAGATGGTGTGTTGGGGGGAGGGGGCGCTCAGTTCTTATGTCGGTAGTCCTATAATAGGTGTAGGACTGCACCCACCTGCACCTGTGGCTCTTCAGGTGGCAGGGCCGGTGTGAAAGCTCCCCAGCGCCGCACTGTCAGGGTCCCTCTCTCTAATTTAGGCAGCGGTCTTTCGTCTCCGGCATGCGGTACTGTCCTGCACACTGTGTCTGTGCGGGCACCGGGCTCACTCACCGAATTCCAGGGGATGCTCCACTCCAGGTGTCTCTGCGGATGTCTCTTAGGTCAGAGGCTCAGGGGGTTTCAGACTCTACAGGTGGTGTGGATGAGTCTGCCCCAGTACTAGGATGTCTCCAAGTCCCTCCAGTAATGTGGCCTCGTGCAGGGGGGGGGGGAGGAAGGCTTCAGATACTCATACACTGCTTAGCTGTCGTCCTGGATCAAAGATGAGTCCTGTTCCAGGTTCTGCTGTGTTGTGGCATCCAGTGTGGCACCTTGTAGGTGCTATTCATCTTGCCACTGAGCCAGGATGCCAAGGATTGAGTGGTTGGTGTCCGGAACAACCTCAAATGCGTCCTTCCTGCGGCCATCTTAAATCTCCTGTCAGTACAACTATACAAGTCCTCATTCATGAAGAACGGTGATTTTCTCACTAGTCTTGATGAGGATTGATGATTGAGTTATATTCTACTGATTTGTGAAGAGATATTCACCTTTGGAGTGAGATTTCTGGTGTATGGAACCCCCAGTTCATTACGAATTAGATGAGCTCTGGCATAGCTCTTCCGCAGCATTATGTCCCACCCAGTTTGGCATAGCTGGGAGATATTGGCATAAAAGTGTTAAAAGTTACCAAATTTTGGGGCATCTCTGTGTGGCAATAAAAGTTTGTGACTTTTCAAAGCAGTTTTGTAATATATCTTATCAGACAAATATGCTTCTTTCTCTGCCAGAATTGCTCAGTCATTATCAAAATCCTCAACTCTGAGATATATCCTGTATTCCGAGAAGACTTTCCTATTACTGAGAAAGGAGATGGTAGTTGTTACTGATGAGACTCTATATACAACCCCTGGCAAAAATTTTGGAATCACCTGGCTTGGAGGATGTTCATTCAGTTGTTTAATGTAGCAGAAAAAAATCAGATCACAGACATGGCACAAAACTAAAGTCATTTCAAATGGCAACTCTCTGCCTTGAAGAAACACTAAAAGAAATCTTGAAAAAAATATGCTAGCCAGTAACTGTTACTTTTGTAGACCAAGCAGGGGGAAAATTATGGAATCACTCAATTCTGAGGTAAAAATTATGGACTCATGACAAACAAACACACAAAACAACACTCAAATACATTACTAGTATTTTGTTGCACCACCTCTGACTTTTAGAACAGCTTGCAGTCTCTGAGACATGGATTTAATGAGTGACAAACAGTATTCATCATCAATCTGGCTCCAACTTTCTCTGATTGTTGTTGCCAGATCAGCTTTGCAGTTTGGAGCCCTGTCATGGACCATTTTCTTCAACTTCCACCAAAGATTTTCAATTGGTTTGAGATCCGGACTATTTGCAGGCCATGACATTGACGTTATGTGTCTTGTTTCAAGGAATGTTTTCACAGTTTTTGCTCTATGGCAGGATGCATTATCATCTTGATAAATGATTTTAACATCCTCAAAAATCCTTTCTATTGATGAGATAAGAAAAATATCCAAAATATCAATGTAAATTTGGGTATTTATTGAAGATATAATGACAGCCATCTCCCCAGTGCCTTTACCTGACATGCAGCCCCATATCATCAAATTTGCATGTTCTCTTCAGGGAGTCATTTTTATAAAGTTCATTGGAACGACACCAAGCAAAAGTTCCAGCATCACCACCTTACCCAATGCAGATTCGTGATTCATCACTGAATATGACTTTCATCCAGTCATCCACAGTCCATGATTGCTTTTCCTTAGCCCATTGTAACCTTGTGTTTTTTCTGTTTAGGTGTTAATGATGGCTTTTGTTTAGCTTTTCTGTATGTAAAGCCCATTTCCTTTAGTCGGTTTCTTACAGATTGGTCACAGATATTGACTCCAGTTTCCTTCCATTTGTTCCTCATTTGTTTTGTTGTGCATTTCCTGTTTTGTAGACATATTACTGTAAGTTTCTGGTCTAAGACACTTTGATGCCTTCCTTGGTTTACCAGTATGTTTCTCTTTAACAACCCTCCCATGCTGTTTGTATTTGGACCAGATTTTAGACACGGCTGACTGTGAACAACCAACATCTTTTGCAACATTGTGAGTTGATTTACCCACTTTTAAGAGTTTGATAATCCTCTCCTTTGTTTCAATTGACATCTCTCATGTTGGAGCCATGATTCATGTTAGTCCACTTGGTACAACAGCTCTCCAAGGTGTGATCACTCCTTTTAAGATGCAGACTAACGAGCAGATCTTATTTGATGCAGGTGTTAGTTTTGAAAAAGAAAATTTGCAGGGTGTTTCCATAATTTTTTCCTCAGAATTGAGTGATTCCATAATTCGTCCCCCTGCGTTGTCTACAAAAGTAACCGTTACTGGCTAGCATATTTTTTTTTCAAGATTTCTTTTAAGGCCCCGTCACACTAGGCGACGGGGCTTGGGATGTCGGCGGCAACTGGCGGGTGCGTGCACTTTTTTTGCGCCCCGCCAGCGTCGCCGTCCCCCGTTTACTTGGGGCGACACCTCCAGCCCCGCGCCGGTGAGCTGTCAGGTGGCATCGCTGCCGGGGTGTCTGGAAACCCCAGAGGCAGTACAGGACAATGGGAGCCTATGGCTCCCATCGCCTGAAAGGCCACCAGCACCTGGTTGCATGGGACGATGTGTACACATCGGCCCATGATGGTCGCCTGGTTTCAGAGCAGTGCTCTGAAACCAGGCGACCTCCCGGCACTGCCGACATCACCTCTTTACATGAGGCGACATAGGGGTGATGATGCCGGTGATAGGCCACACCCCCACATCGCCTCTGCTATGGGCGGCAATGTCGCCCCGTGTGACGGGGGCTTTAGTGTTCCTTCAAGGCAGAGAGTTGCCATTTGAAATGACTTTAGTTTTGTGCCATATCTGTGATCTGCTTTTTTACTATAAAATTAAACAACTGAATGGACATCCTTCGAGCCAGGTGATTCCATTATTTTTGCCAGGGGTTGTAGATAGAAGACGAAGAGGAGCATGTGCTTCTTACTTTGCTTCTAGCTCCTCTTTCTGCTTCTAGCTCCTACCTCCAAAATTCATCATAGAATCTCATCAGTAACAACTGACACTTCCTATCTTCTAGTACTTAAAAGGGATTGCAGGAATTAGGGTTTTTGCTTCTCAGCTACTACTTTTCTGTCTGTCAAACTCAATACAGGACCTCTACTTTCACTTCGGGGCATGCATTTATTTATACTTTAAAGGGGCACTGTCAGGTCATTATTCAATATGATACTAATATTACCCTTAAAGTGTGTGGGCAGACCTTTTAAAACAGTCTGTACCATTTTGAGCTCTCTAGTTATAGGCATTTTTAGACCATGCAGGGAGCGGCTACATTAGTTCTCTCCATTATATTCACTGAGGAATAGTCCAGCTGTGTTTAACTGTCATTTAACTATGCACTCCTTCTCAGCAGCTCTCTCCTCCCTCCTCCCTTTTCTCTCTCTGCTAGTCATGATTCAGTTTCAATTAGGAGCTTCAGAGGGAGAAATTGCAGGCACCCATTTGTCTTACTGTCTTACCTGATCTAGATAAGGTGTCTACTCCATTTGTTTCTCTAAGCAGGCTGTGCTGTTACAGATTGTGTTGTATTTGACATCTTGCTTGGCTGTGGACACAGTGAGCGGAGAGGAGGATACAGTCCCCTCTTCTGATCTCCAGAGCAATGATGTGAATATGTGACATGAATATCCATACTATGGGGAGTGAACAGCAGACAACTAAGTGGATCATTCACTGTGATTGACAGATGGAATTAATTTCTTTATTTGAAGTTTACAGAGGTAATATTAAAAAATGGACCTGTCACACAGAGCTTTGCACAAACTTTGCAAATTATCGTGGCGGCTTTGGGCTCTGTTCATATTGCAGATTGGGATGCTCTACATGATGGTTTCTCAGGTGTCTGGAATCAACAGGCTGACTCATGTGTCAACCAGCTGTGTGCTGATTCATAGGAAGATTAGCAAGTGTTCATCTTTAATGGTCTATTTAAAGCCAGATATTCAGGGCACTAAGCGGTGCTGAAGGTCAGGTGCGGGAGAACTTCCCATTAAGGCGGATCCACTTCTGGTGGTGCGCAGCCAAAGCACAAATCAAGATAGCCAAGTATAAGAAGAAGCGGCACTCACCGAGGTGAGTGCCGCTTCTTCTTATACTTGGTAATCTTTAATGGTCTGCTTGCTCCTTTTATAACATGTTGATGGGAGGCCTATTACAGTGGTTGCCCTCCTATTTATGCCAGAGTAATTCTTCTATCCATGCCAGCTATAGTTTATCCTATAGTGGTTTATTGGTGTGATGTCTCTCTGGAGAAAGTTGTGCTATGTACCTGGTGAGGTTATGGATGTTGTCCCCTATTTTTGTTGCTTCTTTCCTCCTCTGGTTTTTTTTTTCTTGCTACACTTATTGTCTTTACCTTTGTGTGTGTGCTTTGTGACTTTGTTCTTTGTGAGTTTTAGTTTTTCCCTGTCTGTCTTTATCTATGGGTTTCATTGCTCCCATGTTCCGGGGGGAGAGTTAGTGGGAATCAGTTCAAGGCTGGACAGGTGCAGGGCCATCAATAGTGACTCAGGTTCCCCACTATCAGGAGGACCACCGAGATATAGTTAGCTCAGGACTTTCTAGTTTGAGGGTCAGATCAGGTGATCCGATTCCTCTTTTACCCATAGCCATTGCGACAGGACCATATAATTTGTTGTTTTTGCAATATGTAGAGCAAGACTACATACGAGTTTGGCACTCAGCAGGGTTGGAGTGCTATTTGAATTTTGGAGTGCCATTTTGGCTGGTATAGATTGTGGACACTATGTCACATTAGAAGATACATTAACATGACAATACAGCAGAAAACCTTCACAGGTGAGCCCATTCAGGAAAGTACAGTTCTCAAGGAATTCATCTAGGAATGTAAAGAGCAATTTTAACCCTCAGGTAATACTCATATTTATATCAAATTGGGTTGGTAAAATTTTAAAATATATTTTTTACAGTAAAATGTTGCTTTTTCCCGAAAGATTTAAATTTATAAAAAGGGTGACAGGAGAAAATGGACAATAAGGCTTGCTACACAAATTCTCCTGAGTTTGTCAATAACCTATATGTGGTTAAAAACTACTTTTGAGGCACATTGCAAAGGTCAGGAGAGAAGTTCCATATTGGAGTTCAAATTTAGTTAAAATGGTTTGGAGGTGCCATGACATATTGCCAGAGCCAGACTTGCCATAAGTGACACCATTTTACAAACTACACCCCTCATGGACTGCATCTAACGGTGCAGGGAGCATATTGCCACACAAGTGTGTCATAAAATGTTATACCATTGGGTGGTGAAGAAAAAATAATGGCATTTTTTAATACTAAAAATATAATTTTAGCCTTAGATTTAAAATTTTCACAAGAGGAATATATAAATCAGGCCTCAAAATGTGTTACAAAATTTCTGATGATTGTTGCAATACCTACATGTGAGTATACAGTACTATTTGGCCACACAGCAATGCTCAGGAGGGAATGAGCACTATTTGACTTTTGGAGCACAGATTATTCTAATAGTTTGTGGACTCTATTAGCAGTGCCCCTACATGCGAGAGAAGTCCCTCAAGTGATCACATTTTGAAAATATCACATTTTACAGGAGCCCTTTTGCTTCCAGTAACATATTAAGCACCTATATTTTTGTTAATGGATGAAGAATCTGAGTGGAGACTTGTTTTTTCATGTGGGATGTTTAGTGATATTGATAGGAACTTAGGGTACAGAACATTTTTGATCAGTTAACATTTATCCTGTGCTCTATGTTGTGCATTAACATAAGGGTTAATATGTGATTCAGGTGAAACATACATTGCAACACATTATACCTGTCAGTGTGTCATTGACAGAATGCCTGTTAGACCAACTTCTGTCATAGTCTAACAGGCTTGCCATAGCTGGCAAACACAGAGGTCATCATTTGACTTTGAGATGCCATGGCAACAATCGTGCTACCGTAATCATGTCATGGGGTCTTGATCACATGGAAAAGGGAGCAAACTCCCTCTTGTCACGCCCTATGGATGGATCTATTGGGGTGACCCACTGGACCGCAAATATGGCGGCTGCTGATACCAGATAGGGAGAGCCAGACCAGGAAATCAGATTCAAAAAGCTTTATTGTAAGGTAATGCAATATATATGAAAGGCGCCCCTAAGGAAGGCCACGGAACCACAACACCGGGGTACCTCCCAGGAGCCCAAGGATGGATTGACCCCCTAACAGGGATTTCCCCCTGAACAGCTGTGAAGGGGCCGATGAGGTAGACACTTGTGTTGAAGCGACCCTAGGGGTAAGAGAGGGAACAGACTAAATCGGGAAGAACTCAGCGGGTAGAAGCCGACCGGTGACAGCAGGTAACAGCACAGGAGCTAGGGCACGAAGTACAGAAGAACTTCCAGACCCGACCTAGGACAAAAGGAACACAGGTTAAGTACAGCGAACCAGACTGCAGAGCCCTAACTGAGAGAGACCTGGGGCTGCAACTTCAGTAAGATAGAAGTTGCCCTGGCAAGGTCCTGGAGTGTCTTTTTATCCCCAAAGCCTGCTGGTGATAGGCCGGGAGGAAGGGGCGGGAGTAAGGGTGAGCTGTCTCCATAAATGCCTGTAAGCACGTGGGCCCGCCCCCTATGTGTGCCCTGGGAAGGAAGATGAAGGAGGAAGTGCAGCAGGCCTGGGAGCGTGGACCCGGGCGGCATGTCTGCGGGAACGGGGCCTGGACCTCAGGGAGTGACGGTGGATGACCGGAGCACGGGCCTTTGCCCCTGGACAGGACGTGAGGAGGTAAGGGAGATAAGAGGAGAGGAGGCAGGCTGCAGGGCAAGTGCACCGGGCTGTGAGGTGGTGACACCTCTACTAGCCACCGAAATGATGCGATCACTAGTGATCATTGCTTTTAGGGGGTTAACCAACCATGGTCAGTGTGAGCACTATCCCTGGCTGTGTCACCTGGAACTCTGCTATCACTTATGTCTAGCTCCTGCATTCAATCATGCAGGCACTGCTCCTTTGCTCACTTGATCAGCATGCATAAGTTTACGTAATTTTACAGGAACTCATTCCTGACCATGAAGCAAAATTTACGTCAAATCTCATTAAGGGATTAAAACATCACTTCTGCATTTTTTTTAATTTCACAAGTCCCTCTGACATCTTTTCCTTCTATCCAGACTGCTCCCATTGGTCTTCAGCAGTATATGACCTAGTGGCTGTCCCAGTGTTTCATGGAGCACAACTGCAGGCCTAGAACACTGCTGAAAATTTTGAAGCCGCCAGAGTGTGAGTATAAGACCGGGGACAGAGGACATAGATTTAAAGCACCTCTCCACTACTTTTGTATTTTACCTCTGGATTGGCCTTTAAATCTAATTTTCCTTCCCTTACTCTCGTACCAGCTGTCTGCTCCAGTGTTTAATGGAATGAGTTGGATGTGACAACTCAATGCAACTCTATGAGAGCATTGTTCTTCTAAAAAGGATTCAAAATTACCAACTATTTTTTCCTTTGCTGTATTTAGGTAGAAAAGATTTTAAAGATATTTCCTATCTTTCTCCTATTATTATCCCGACTTCAGGAGTTCTGGTTTCTACAAGACTGGCGTGACATTTATTTCAAATGAAACTGACAACTTCAACACCTTCAGTATGTTCATAAAATTATTGTTTATTTAAAATCCATTAAAATTGTGTCAAATTTAGATTGAAAGAGAGGACTTTGGTAATACTTTTTTGCGTCTTTAGTTTTCCTTGCAAACAAAGTACAGGATGGGCCATTTATATAAATGCACCTAAATAAAATGGGAATGGTTTGTAATATCAACTTCCTGTTTGTGGCACATTAGTAAATGGGAGGGGGAAACTTTTCCAGATGGGTGGTGACCATGGTGGCCATTTTGAAGTCAGCCATTGTGGATCCAACTTTATTTTTTTCAATGGGAAAGGGTCATGTGACACATCAAACAACTTTAAAATGACCACTATGGTCACCACCCATCTGGAAAAGTTTTCCCCCTCCCATATACGAATGTGCCACAAACAGGAAGTTGATATCTTCAATCATTCCCATTTTATTTAGGTGCATTCATATAAATGGCCCACCCTGTATAAAAGACACAAAAATCAGTTAAACTTCATCAAATTTCAATGAAATCTTGCAAGCAACGTTTTAGTGTCCGGGAGAAAAATTCTACTTCTCCCGGATTCTTCCGTCCGGAGAGATGGAAACCGGATGGCAGATAGCTGTTATCCGGCTCCATCCGGCCCCATAGGATACTATGGGGCCAAAATCCGGTCCGGGGCTGTCTGGTTTAAACCGTACAGCCCCAGATTGGACGCTGCCGTGGTGTGAAGCCAGCCTAAGAGAATCAAATAGTTTGTCAGAATTCTAGCCGGGTGTCGGTTTACTGTGAACCGATTCTTTCGCATGAGAAAATTTGATCACGTGGAGAAGACCGAGAACTTAATCTCTCCTTCTCCTCCATTGTCTGCAGTGCAGTCCAATGTTATACATGCTCCCATAGACGTGATTAGGTGCCCTCTTCCAAATATGCTGCCAATTGCAGCATGCTGCAAAATACGCTGCTTGACACTGCCCCATAGCTAACATTGCACTGAGCGGTATCCGATTAAATATCAGACTGAACTTGTTTGATGTATATGCTCAAGTGAGCAAACACTAAATGTTATAACACATTACAACACAATTCTTTGCTCGTGCTGTTGAAGCAGTAGAACGAGATAACTTTATATGCCCTTCACAAAAAGTCAGATAAGGAGAAGTTGTGTATTTCATGACTTTTCGGCAGTCATAGATCCCCAGATGGGCAATCATCAAACAAACATTCTATGTTCAGAATTTCTACATTGTTAGACAAATAGCTTTCCAGTCATTAAATATTGAGCAATGTTTTCAACCTCACCTAGTGAATTGTACAATGTTAAAATAATTTTTATAGATAGACAACATTATATCTTTATTATTTTGCTTATTTCTTATCTGTTATAAATTATAATTTGGGAGACATTTTGGACTACATTATTTTTGCATGCTTTTATCATTTTCATAACATGATATCAATCTTGTTTCTCTTTTGGGAAGTTTTCCATTTCTCTTAAACATTTCATATTAGTCATACTACAGGTATTCCCTAATAGACCTTTACAAAAGACATCTTTGGGAACTATTATGTGATCTCATGCTGTCTCTATAAGCCCCCCTTAACACAATTGTTTAAAAAACATTCTTGTTGCACGATTAATTTTTGACATCCATATGGCCATCCATGTTTCTGTGTGTGTCATCCATGTGACGTCTATGTGCTATCCATGTGTGTGTGTGAGATGTCTGGGTGACGCCCATGTGAATGCTTGTATTATGTGTAAAAGTTGTACAAAGATATGTAAAAGATAAATGATGATAGAAAGGAAGGAAGATAGAGAAATAGGTAGAAAGATAGATGATAGATACAGTGCCTTGTGAAAGTATTTGGCCCCTTGAACTTTTCAACCTTTTGACACATTTCAGGCTTCAAATATAAAGGTATAAATTCTAATTTTTTTGTGAAGAATCAACAACAAGTGGGACACAATCGTGAAGTGGAAAGAAATTTATTGGATATTTTAAACGTTTTAACAAATAAAAAACTGAAATGTGGGGCGTGCAATTTTATTTGGTCCCCTTGAGTTAATACTTTGTAGCGCCACCTTTTGCTGCGAATACAGCTGCAAGTCACTTGGGGTATGTCGAGAGACTGCACATCGAGGGACTCAAATTCTTGCCCATTCTCCCTTGCAAAACAGCTCGAGCTCAGTGAGGTTGGATGGAGAGCATTTGTGAACAGCAGTTTTCAGCTCTTTCCACATATTCTCCATTGGATTCAGGTCTGGACTTTGACTTGGCCATTCTAACACCTGGATACGTATATTTTTGAACCATTCCATTGTAGATTTTGCTTTATGTGTGGAATTATTGTCTTGTTGGACAAATAAATCTCCGTCGCAGTCTCAGGTCTTTTACAGACTCCAACAGGTTTTCTTCCACAATGGTCCTGTATTTGGCTTCGTCCATCTTCCAATCAATTTTAACCATCTTCCCTGTCCCTGAAGAGAAGCAGCCCCAGACCATGATGCTGCCACCAACATGTTTGACAGTGGGGATGGTGTTTTGAGGGTGATGAGCTGTGTTGCTTATATGCCAAACATATCGTTTTGCATTGGGGCCAAAAAGTTTGATTTTGGTTTCATCTGACCAGAGCACCTTATTCCACATGTTTGGTGTGTCTCCCAGGTGGCTTGTGGCAAACTTCAAACAAGATTTTTTATGGATATCTTTGAGAAATGGCTTTCTTCTTGACACTCTTCCATAAAGGCCAGATTTGTGCAGTGTACGACTGATTGTTGTCCTATGGACAGACTCTCCCACCTCAGCTGTAGATCTCTGCAGTTCATCCAGAGTGATCATGGGCCTTTTGTCTGCATCTCTGATCAGTCTCCTTGTTCGAGATGAAAGTTTAGAGGGACGGCCGTGTCTTGTTAGATTTTCAGTGGTCTGATGCTCCTTCCATTTCAATATGATCGCTTGTACAGTGCTCCTTAAGATGTTTAAAACTTGGGAAAGTTAATAGTATCCAAATCCGGCCATTAAACTTTACCACAACAGTATTTCGGACCTGCCTGATGTGTTCCTTGGTCTTCATGGTGCTCTTGGCGCTTGAAACAAAACCCTGAGACTATCACAGAGCAGGTGCATTTATACGGAGACTTGACTACACATGGAAGGATTCTATTTATCATTACCAGTCATTTAGGACAACATTGGATCATTCAGAGATCCTAACTGAACTTCTGGAATGAGTTTGCTGCACTGAAAGTAAAGGGGCTGAATAATGTTGCACGTCCTACTTTTCAGTTTTTTATTTGTTAAAAAAGTTTAAAATATCCAATAAATT
Organism: Allobates femoralis; assembly: GCA_033576535.1. Classification (NCBI taxonomy): domain Eukaryota; kingdom Metazoa; phylum Chordata; class Amphibia; order Anura; family Aromobatidae; genus Allobates; species Allobates femoralis. The sequence continues at coordinate 626,815,480 of JARQOC010000003.1, forward strand.
TCATTCCATTGCACGATTGTGTCCCACTTGTTGATTTTCACAAAAAAATTAAAATTTATATCTTTATGTTTTAAGCCTGAAATGTGGCAAAAGTTTGAAAAGTTCAAGGGGGCTAAATACTTTCATAACGCACTGTACCTAGATGATAGATAAATAGATTTTACAGTTATTAGCCCCCCCAAAAAAATGTCATTAATAATAGATATAAGCCACCCTCCCTTTTAGTTGGCCAGCCAAGATAAAGCAGACCTGGCTGCTTTACCTTGGGTGGTTCTCAAAAATAGAGGAGACCCTACTCCTATTTTGTATTATTTGTTTATGATATTTAAAATAATATGTGCGGTCCCCATACTTTTTGAACCAACAATGGTACAGCTGACAACTGCAGGCTGGGAAGGTTCATGGTTATTATGTCCTTCCCATCCTAAAAATATCAGCCCATAGCAGTTTCAGATTCTGTGCATTCCTAGTTGCACAAATCCAGGCACTTTACCCCTGCTCTTCCCATTGCCATGTGGCAGTTGTAATGATTTGTGGGGCTGATGCCAGCTGAATAATGTCAGATGGCATCATGCACTGGTGTTAGTAATGAAGAGGCATCTATCAGATACTCCTCCATTACCTAGTAAGTTTAAAGGCAAAAAAAACAAATTTTCGGAAAAAAAAAAAGAACTGTAGGCCTCATTAACTAACTTATAATAACAACAAAAACAAGAAGAGCCAACATAGTCCACACCTTATCAAGCAGAAGTTAATTGAGTCAATGTCTGTAAGAGAACTGAGTCATATAAAATACTGTAGTTCTTTGTATCGATAGTAGTACATACAACTAGCTCTCTCTACACAACGTATATTAGTGATGGACAGGTGCTGAAAATAAAAAAAAATTTAATTGTTCTTGCATTTTCTGGTGAGCATTCAGACAAAGGTAAGCTCATATTTTTCTATGAGCTTTGTATGCCCCTGCAATCTTTCTACTGAGTAATTTATTAAACTGCAATATAATACTAATCCAACGTTATTTAAATTTTAACTACGGAGTTCTAGTTTGCAGTATAGGCACCCCTTAATACAGCAGTAATATAATGAACTACCGTATAATGTGTGGGTGCAGGTACATAGAACCTTACATTGATATCCATTGTAATAACAGAAGATTATAACAATTATTCCTTTTTTTCTTCTGTGCCAATTTCATGGTCTTTTAACTCAGGAGATATTCACAAAAAGAATCTCTTAATGTAAAGCTGGTGTAATTGAGCTTAAAAGACTTTTCATTGAATACAGCTTTTTTGCTCATATACATCAGTACTTACTTCCAGTGGGTGTTAAAGTGCTAATGACAATATAAAATTTATCACGTTCACTTCCTATAGGGAATAGATAGACTTTGATTTTCTATTTTCTTGGTTTTGTGTATTTTCCCATTACAACACAAGAAAACAACTCATTGCAAATGTTCTTTATGGTTTAGAAATACAGAATCTGAAGTACATTGACTCAAAATCACTTGTACTGAGATGCTGTGGACCCTATTAGTGATTATAATTCATATAAGTTGAGATAGCCTTAGGTGAAGCCAGAGGCTGAAGACATCTAATTTAGCCAAATACATTCTAGCTGTAGCCTTGCACAATTAGTATTAGAAGATGGAATTCAAGATGTCTTCATACATTTAAGGAAATGATTTAATTATTGTATTATAATGCAACTCACATAGTTAACACTGTAAAAATATCTAAGTAACCTTTAAATCTACCAGCACATTTAAGAAACATTTTCTTATCACAGAAAGAGAGTGAAATTCCTATTTTTATTTTGTAACATTAGGTAACAGTGCTATATTTCAGTGGTACTAACTGCTTTAAAAGAAACAGGTTATCCTTTGAATCCCATCTCTGCGTAGCTTTGGGGTTAGCCTCAGGCCAGAAACAGGTATGGACAACTAAAATTAGATACAGAATGTCTCTCAGAAAAGTGAAAAATAACGAATACCAAATTACTATATGATAGAATTATTATGTTATGGAGTGTAAGAAATCCAGCAAGTGTTATTTTATACAAATCCTATATGAGAACATAAAAATAACAGTTTTTGAAATAATCGTAATTATACATTTGTATGTAAAAGCGTATGGATGGTAAAGTGAATCTGTCACCAGATTTTGCCAATATAAGGAAGGCCACCACTAATGATGAGCGAGCACTAAAATGCTCGGGTGCTCGATGCTCGAGTCGAGCATTTCGAGATGCTCATGTGCTTGACTGAGCACCAGGCCCAATGTAAGTCAATTAGAGACAGGCTCTGCCCACAGACTTCCGGCTATAAAACGAGCGTTTCTGGGAAAGGGCAAGAGGGTGGGCTTTTTCAAATCGCCGCAGCATAGAACACCTTGCTGTGCCCCCCAGAAGAACCCTAACAATCAATCTGATCTCTATGAGGTGCCAGCTCACTGTGTGCACTGAAGCGAGCTGTTTATTTGTGTCAGAGCGATAATTATTAGTGAAGAGTCTGAGCATCTCGGCGGTACTCGGTGCTCGCCAAGCATTCTGAGTACCGGGATACTCGTGCGAGTAACGAGTAGCGCTGAGCATGCTCACTCATCACTAGCCACCACCATTAAGACCTCTTTTATTATACTATTCTAGCAAATTGTATATAGTTCTCCAATACTCTGCATAGTAAAAAAAATACTTTTAATTATATCCCCATACAGTACAGTCTTTTCTGGTCTTGCTTTGGCACCTCCTCTCTCATTGCAATTGCCATCCTTTTGCTTGCTTCATATGGCTGACACACATTACTAGTGATGAGCGAGCATTAAAATGCTTGGGTGCTCGAAGCTCTGGTCGAGCATCTCGAGATGCTCGATTGCTCGACCGAGCACCGAGCCCAATGCAAGTCAATGAGTGACAGGCTCCGCCCACAGACTTCCGGCTATGAAATGAGTGTTTCTGGGAAAGGGCGGGAGGGGGGGGCTTTTTCAAATCGTCACTGCATACAACACCTTGCTGTGCCCCCCAGAGGGACTCTAACAATCAATATTCTCTCTGAGAGGTGCCAGCTTACTGTGTACACTGAAGGGAGCTGTGTATTTGTGTAGCATCGATAATGAATTGGGATGAGTCTGAGCATCTCGGCGGTACTTGGTGCTCGCCGAGCATCCTGAGTATTGTGATACTTGTGCAAGTACCGAGTAGTGGTGAGCATGCTCGCTCATCACTACACATTACATGATCCGCAGAGTGTCCCCTTAATCGTGCTCCTGAGGGTGGAGCAAAATAGAGCAAAATGTGCATGTGACAGATTTACTTCCTAGTCATCAACGCTCTTTGACCTTTCCTGGTGTATGCTCATCACAGAGTGTCCCCTTAGTCTTGGTCCTGCACAGGAGTACTTCGATCTGTACTGCTGATGGTAGAGCAAAATATTGCAATATGCAGATTTAGGTTCTGGTCATCAGCGCTCTTTGGCCTCTCCTGGATTATGTGCATTAGAGTGCTGTACTCTGCCCTTAGAAGGGTAGAGCGAACTACACGAGTGCAGCAGTACGATTGGGGGACACTTTTTGGATAAAAGAATTATGGAATATTAGTTGAAAGGGACCTAAAAGTATTTGTGTCCAACCACTTGATCAATGCAATATTTACTAATAGAGATGAGAGAACCTTTTGAAGTTCGGATTCGATTCAGTTCAACAAATGGGCAAATGTTCGCTGAGTAGATCGTCAAACAGTTCACCGAATTTCCGAACCCTATTCCCAACAATGGGAGGCAAAGGCCGACTTAGAAAACACTTTCAAAGGGGCTCAAAAGCTGTCAAACACTGCTCAAACTGTTTTACAGGGGAGACCTGCTGTTTTGGCACATACATTATCTCTCTACACTATTACTTAGCAAGCTTCAGCGCCACTGCTTGGCTTGCTCACCAGTCTCCGTTGGGCAGTTCTAAAACACCTGTTTGCAGAAACAGTCCAGAACACAAGCAGTGAAGTACAAAAAACTTCATTGTAGCACAGACTCTAATGAGTCCCACCCACACATATATGAATATACATAATGTATATAACAAAAGTCTCACAGAGATCAACAGACTATTAAAATGCTTCAAAGTCCTTGAAGGGCAAAGTCCATTAACGGCTTTGAGTTGTAGAACAAAAACTGCATGTAAGCCCGCTAATCCAGCAGGGGGAAGCGCAAATGGCACTAAACTTGGGAAGGGGTAAAATAAAATTAATAAAAAATGGGCCTCACTATTCGAAGAACTGAAACACCACTCAAAAAGTCATTCTATGGACAAAATGCCAACTAAGGGATGGCTCAGCGACCCAACAATATGCCTTTTTTAGGAAAGTTCACTGTACTTGGTAGAAATACTCAGTTTTCTCAGCAGTGCCTTGGATGAAGGTCGTCATTGCCGATGGTACTCTGCTGACGGACGGTCTCAGAGGGGTTGCATGGGCTCCCCCTCCAGGTGCATTTTCCTCCACCACCTGCCCCCTGCACACTCCATCATAGCCACCACTAGAGAAGATGATGGTTGAATTAGGGGATGACTACCCCCTCTAGGAGAGATGTGAGCAACTTGGGGAACTCCAACAGACCCTGTGGGTTTGGAAGCAGCTGACTGGCTTACCAAGTGGAGCCTTCTGCTGCCACTTCTCAAAGTTATCAGGGGTAGCAACTCCACTTATGCCCACGACAAACTACCCCTTACTGCCCATCTCCTTTATTAAGGTGACCTCCTCCCCAACAAGGATTGTGTGGGTCTTTTGCAAAAATGGTCACTCAACAGGGTGAACCAGATGACATAGCACTGATCCCTTGTTCGACTAGGAAGCCAAACTCCCTATTCTGAAACAATTCCACCATCTTGTCTCAGGTGCATTGGTCATGGAAGTGATTGGTCTTAGGCGCATGCAACCACTCTCAGGCAATGTTTCCTGCAAGCTAAATCTCCTCAACAAAAGAGACAGGATGGGGTGCGTCATGCTGTTCTATTCTCCCAGTTGAAGGCTTGCAGCATGCAACCACTCTCAGGCCATGTTACCGGCAAGCCAAATCTCCTCAACAAAAGAGACAGGATGGAGTAGTTCATGCTGTACCACTCTCTCAGTTGAAGTCTTCTGGCAGGAGTGATACACACGGATAAAAAACAGGGCCTTCTGCCTCTCCTGCCTCCTCCTACATCCTCTTTGGCCTTCTCATCATGTTCCTGGGCCTTGTTTATTTGCTGATCCCATACATGCCACAGTGGCTGCTGGTGTAATACAGCCAGGCATGCTGCAAGATCCTGTCTGACATATGTTGCTCCTGAATGGCATGGGAAATGGGTCACCTCCTGACTGAGCTCCTCAGGTCCTCCTCTGTCATCTGAGCCCAGCACTGGAACCAGACTTTGCTGCATATGAGGTCCAATGTGGATAGTGCAGTGCAGCTCCAGGTCACATATGTGTCCATGTTGTCCAGGTCACTCCAGTTCTGGTGCTGCCAAAGCATCCTCTGCCCCTGGGATGGAAAGTAAGATGACATCCTTCAGAGCAAGCATATCTTGTGGGGGATTCAGAGCCAAACTGTGTACTGCAGGCACAAGGCGGCAAACTAACCGGAGCAGAGTGTAGCTGCATTATACTCACTGCACTGTTAAGATGAAGCATAGCTCCACGGGGACGCCTTTTTGCTTTGCCAAGGGACGCCCCTCTTTCAGTGCCAGGAGTCAGACCCAAATAATCACTTACATGATATTTCTGTTTGCACAATCTTGTTTCCTAGCTCCTCATTAACCCCTCTATGGGGTGGGCTGCAGAAGAAACATCACTTACAAATCCAATTCTTCAAGCCACAAGGTAACGCCTGGGATTGTGGTTGGGGTACTGATTATTGAAGCCTGACATATTAAGAAAAGTAATAATGAAAAAAAAAGTTTATTCACCAATTCATCTGGAATTCTGCAAAAATCTACTGGGCAGCAATGCAAGGACAAGTTCAATATGAGTTATATATATAAGACACTTGTGCACATGACAAAAATGTGTATTTTAAATGTATAGAATTAAATTAAATAAAGTGATTCCACATTTTCAAAAAGCAATATACTGTATATACTCGTGTATAAGCCGAGTTTTTCAGCCCAAAAAATGGGCTGAAAAGTCCCCCCCTCGGCTTATACACGGGTCAATACGGTAATCCTATGGTGGGAGAGGGTGCGGGGGGTGGGGGGGTGCTGCGCAGTATTTCTTACCTTGTCCCCCGTTCTGCAGTGCTTTCCGGTGTCCTCCGTGCTCCGTTCCCGGTCTGCTGGGCCTTGTGGTTCCTCCTGGTTCCTCATCCTTCGGTTCTATCATGGGGGCTGCCATTTTGCGTCTTCTTTCCGCCCCCGGCCAGTGATGTCAGAGCAGGCCGCGCTGTGATTGGCTAGCACCCGTGATCACATGTCACGGGTGCTAGCCAATCACAGCGCGGCCTGCTCTGACATCACTGGCCGGGGGCGGAGAGAAAAAGCAAGATGGCAGCCCCCATGATGGAACCGAAGGATGAGGAACCAGGAGGAACCACAAGGCCCAGCAGACCGGGAACGGAGCACGGAGGACACCGGAAAGCACTGCAGAACGGGGGACAAGGTAGGAAGCTGTGTATGTGTGTGTGTATGTGTATATATTTGTATGTGTGTGTGTGTGTGTGTGTGTGTATATATGTGTGTATGTATGGGTATGTGTATGTAAGTAGGCTGGCTGCCAATATAAGCCATACCTCTGGGGCTGCTGTATATACTTCTGGGGCTGCTGGATACTACCACTGGGGCTATATATACCTCTGGGGCTACTGTATACTACCACTGGGGCTGTATATACCTCTGGGGCTACTGTATACTACCACTGGGGCTGTATATACCTCTGGGGCTACTGTATACTACCACTGGGGCTGTATATACCTCTGGGGCTGCTGGATACTACCACTGGGGCTGTATATACCTCTATGGCTTCTGTATACTACCACTGGGGCTGTATATACCTCTGGGGCTACTGGATACTACCACTGGGGCTGTATATACTTCTGGGGCTGCTGGATACTGCCACTGGGGCTGTATATACCTCTATGGCTACTGTATACTACCAATGGGGCTGTATATACTTCTGGGGCTGCTGGATACTACCACTGGGGCTGTATATACCTCTGGGGCTGCTGGATACTACCACTGGGGCTGTATATACCTCTATGGCTACTGTATACTACCACTGGGGCTGTATATACCTCTGGGGCTACTGGATACTACCACTGGGGCTGTATATACCTGTGGGGCTGCTGGATACTACCACTGGGGCTGTATATACCTCTGGGGCTGCTGGATACTACCACTGGGGCTGTATATACCTCTATGGCTACTGTATACTACCACTGGGGCTGTATATACCTCTGGGCTACTGGATACTACCACTGGGGCTGTATATACTTCTGGGGCTGCTGGATACTGCCACTGGGGCTGTATATACCTCTGGGGCTGCTGGATACTACCACTGGGGCTGAATATACCACTGGGGAGGCTGATGTATACCACACTGCTGGGGGCTGTATACCTGTGCTGGGGTCCACCCTCGGCTTATACACGAGTCAATAGGTTTTCCCAGATTTTGGGGGCAAAAGTAGGGGGGTCGGCTTATACACGGGTCGGCTTATACACGAGTATATACGGTACATAGTATGGTGTTTCATGACTGACAACAGACCTATAGGACCATGTATGTGAAGCATTTAATGGCCATATGCTATTTTTATATGAATTGCTATCACATAACTGTAGAAGAGATGGCCTCATATGCTACTTACCCTTTGCAATAATAAAAGGTGCACCGTGGCTCAAGTGGTTAGCACTGTAGCCTTTGCAGCGCTGGGGTCTTGGGGTCTTGAGGTCCTGGGTTCAATTCCCACCAAGGACACTAAGGACAACATCTGCAAGGAGTTTGTATGTTCTCCCCGTGTTTGCGTGGGTTTCCTCTGGGCACTCCGGTTTCCTCCCACATTGTAAAGACATACTGATAGGATGTTTAGATTGTGAGCTCCAAGAGAGACAGCATTACTGATGTATGTAAAGTGCTATGGAATCAATAGCACTATATAAATTAATAAATATTATTATTATTATATTCTCCAAAAATATATGTATAATTTAAAAAAAATATAAAAAAAAAAAATAAAATAAAAAACGATATAAAAATGTTTCGACTCAAAACATTAAGCTTGCTAATACAGATGTTTTAAGGACATTGAAAGCTTTCTGGACTTGACAACTGCCTCCACATCTGTCACTGGTTCCAAAATTCACACTCTTCAGGTGTCAAAACACCTGCAATCTCCAGGAAGCTTAAAAAATCATTTTAAGCTCAAAAAAATTCTACAGCTTAATACAAGCTGGTAGACACAATGGCAGGAACACTTCTAACTATAAGGTTAGGTGCTTTCTCTGGACAATGGGTCTTCTGGCGAGCATTTTGGTCCCAATCAGGGAAAGTTTTGGGCCATTTTAAATTTTAAACTTTTCTCCTGAATAAAGCCGCATTTTTGGAAATTGCTTGGGTTTCCAATCCCGAAAAAGATCTGCAATGTTTGTGCTGAATTTGAAATTGGCAAGCATGTCCAGGGAAGGTTTGCTGATCTCTATTCACTAAACCATTTCAGTCTGTTGTCTGTACAACCTCTATTTAAAGATTTCCATTGAAGAACTTACACCTCTCATGGCAACCTGTTCCACTCAATTTTTATAAACCAATGTTCTTATCAACCCCATATATAACCACAATTTTAACTGCACTAAAATAATTGGGGAAAAATAAGAAAAGTACCAGAACTAATATGATGATCAAAAATGGGTGGGATCTCACGTTTTTTTCAAAACTATTTATTAAGGCATTGGGTCTCCTCTATTTTATAATACAAGACGATAAAGCAGACAGTAGTGATGGCCGAGTCCTAAATTACTCGGAATCGCTTGACTCTAGCGAGTCCGAGCCCGGGACTCGCTACTCGTTGCGAGTCTAGCGAGTCCAATGTTAATGAATGGGGAAGCGAGTAATAGCGAGAAATGTGCGATTTACAAATTGCAGATGTGTCTCGGAAGCTTCAGGCTCTATCTGCTAGGACTCGTTACTCTGCGAGTTTCCCAGCGTTTACTCGCACAGTAACCAGCCCAATGCAAATCAATGGCAATCCTAGTTTTGTCAGAGACTCTGACAAAACTAGGATTGCCATTGACTTGCATTGGACTCGCTACTGTGCCAGTGATAGCAGGGAAACTCGCAGAGTAAGAGCTGTCTGCTCTGTGCAGCTCCAGGGTCCTAGAGCCCACCTGCTGCCTGATGTAGCAGAGCTGAGATTTTTCTCAGTCTGCTCATTCCCTGTGCATACACATCTATATCTATGCACAGGGGTGGTAGCAGAGAGGACATCGCGTTTTGGACTACGTCGGACGGAAGAGGATTTTTTTAATTAAAGATGAAGTCCCTAATGTCTTTTTTTATTTTATTTCTAATAAAAAATTTTCTCTGTGTTGTGTTTTTTTTAACCCTTTATTGGAGATTCTTAGTGGCCGGGTCAAACCTGGCCTGACATTAAGAATCTCGGGCTTAATACCAGCTTGTATAACAAAGCTGGTATTAACCCCTTTATTACCCAGCGTGCCACCGCCACCAGGGCTGCTGCAAGAGCGGGGTTCAGCGCCAGAGGATGGCCCTTCAATGAACGCGCCATCTTCTGGGGCGGCTGCGGGCTGCAGTTTGCAGCGGGGGGTGCCCAGAAAGCTTGGGCCTCCCTGCGCTGCGGATTCCAGCCCCCAGCTGCTTAGCTGTACCTGGCTAGACATAGAAATTGCATGGAGCCCACGCATTTTTTTTTTATTATTTCATGAAATTTTTTAATTTTATTTATTTTTACAATACAAACTGCCAGTGTAATGAGCAGTAAACATCTGACTGACTAATATCAATCACAGACGTCAACACAGAAAATGGGGGGAGTGTATAGCAGTCTGACTGAAGCCAATCACAGATGCTGTAACAGAGTGTGGGTGTAGGAAGCAGTGAATATTCATAAGGTTTAATGAAAGAACACAAAAATAGTCTGACAGTGGTCTTCTCTTTTGGGGAAACAAGGTATGTATCATAGTCATGCTTTAATTACATTTTTGCTTCCTTATGCTGCCATCTAGCACTTACTACTGCCATTTTACAGCACTTAAATGTGGTTCCCCATTGACTTATATGGAACTCAGGATCAAGTTTGCATCACCTGGGTCCCAGTCACAACCTCTTTTTAAAATAGGAATCAACCTGGCAAACCCAAACAGCCATGGGTGCGCTCATCTCTACTTCTGATCTCAGGTCCCCCAGAGGTGACAGCAGGACACTGCACACTTATGACACCTGTCATGTCATGTGAGCCTTCTCTGAATTATACAATGTTCTGCATTTTGTAAAATGCATTGGCACTCTGATTCATGAAAAACACATTGCATTATAATTCAATTTTTTTGTATCCAGTGAATTTTCTAAATTTGATTTGCATCAAATGTATTCATCTCTTAATAAATTTGGTGTATCTTAAGGGCCCATTACATGCTTCAATGTGTCAACAAACCGACCAACGATCCGACTTGACCTACATCGCTGGAACAACGTTCAATGATCGCCAGTGAGGTGTCACACATATTGATATTGAGAACGAAGCAGCAACGATTCCACGACAAGCAAACCATATTTGCAGTCATTTGGTTGTTTACATCCTCCTGTTCTGAATAGGCAAAGTCGTTAACGACATCGTTATCAAGGTGTCACACACGCCGATGCAGCAGGTTCAACGGATGACTGACGACAGGTTTTTGAGCATGTTCATAAATATACGATCAACGACTAATCGTTGGTCGTATCTAGGTGTCATAACATCACTGCACCGCCCCAAAAGCCGTACCAACGATATCATTATCATCATCGTGTAACGGGCTCTTTAATTTAATGAAAATATATTGAGACAAGATTGGAATATGTTAGAATTTTGTATGGGGGACCTTTATGTTTCAGTATTTGTTGCAATTGTGTTATTTTTTGTAAAAATAATCACAGAGATTGAATTTGTAAATACAATCTGCCTGCTTTTGAGCTGTTAAAGTTTGTTCCTCAAACTTATGCTACTAGATATTTAACTACATTTTCTCTCAGTAACATTGCAGCACATTAGACTTGCAATTAAAGTCATTTAAGAATCTATATTTAAATCCATGGAAGCACAACTGCTGGCTAGCGGTGACTGATGAATGATTAGGGGGCTTACAGCTACGAGCACTTGCTGGGTTTTGTCCTTAGTTTTTACCTTTGACACAGTTGGCTGCAGATGTTCACCCACTGCATGAAAAGCATTTATTAGTTTTGTTGTGTTGATTAGGTAATATCTTATGTTCAGAAGTCAGTATCTATATTGTGCTTGAAAATCTCTTGTTCTAAAAGGCGGTGGTTTGATAGAAAAAAAACTATTTATGCTTTTAACGAAGCACAATATATACTCTGGCAAACAGTATTTGCTAATAATTATAATGCATAGCAAACTTGAATTTATTTAATTTACCATATATACTCGTGTATAAGCCGACCCGTGTATAAGCCGACCCCCCTACTTTTGCCCCCAAAAGCTGGTAAAAGTTATTGACTCGCGTATAAGCCTAGGGTATGAAATGCAGCAGACCCCCATCCTATTATATAGCCCCCCGTCACTGGTATATAGCACCCCTCAGTAATGGTATACAGGCCCCTCAGCAGTGGTATTATACAGGCCCCTCAGCAGTGGTATACAGGCCCCTCAGCAGTGGTATACAGGCCTCTCAGCAGTAGTATACAGGCCCCTGTGCAGTAGTATACAGGCCCCTGTGCAGTGTATACAGGCCCCTGTGCAGTAGTATACAGGCCCCTGTGCAGTAGTATACAGGCCCCTGTGCAGTAGTATACAAGCCCCTGTGCAGTGTACACAAGCCCCCTCTGCAGTAGTATACAGGCCCCCAGTGGTGGTATACTGGCCCCCAGCAGTAATACACAGCCCCCCCTCCTTATTATGTGTCCCCCAGGCTGCAGCACCTGTTAAAATAACAAACGTTTCATACATCACCTTTCCGGCGCCGCTCCTCCGGTCCCAGCTTCTTCTTCCTGCTTGTGCCGTCTTCTAGTGCTGTGACCGGGCGCAGGAGATGACGTCATCGGACGTGTGCCCTGCATAGGGAACATTTGTCATACATAGGGGTCGTGTGCCCTGCATAGGGGACGTGTGCCACACATAGGGGACGTGTGCCACACATTGGGGACATGTGCCACACATAGGGGACATGTGCCACTCATAAGGAATGTGTGCCCTGCACAGAAGACATGTGCTACGCATAGGGGATGTGTGCCACGCACAGGGGATGTGTGCCCTGCATAGGCAGAGTTGCACTGTCCAATGGTCAATATGAGCCTTTAGGGGGAGTGGCAGAGCAGAAAGGGATGGCGTCTGCACCATGCACTTCCTGTGTGACATGCGCCAGCTGCATAAAGTAAAATCACCAGCGGCGGCTACTGACAGCACCCCCCAACCATTGGCTGCCGACATCAACCCCCTTTTCCGCGGCCGCCAACAGCACCTTCCACCCCGGTTCTCACCTAGGCTCAGGCAGCAGAGAGCCTTGCTGCACCCCTGTGCATAGGGGAAATCAATCAGAAATGCATACCGGCAAATATTTTTTTACAAAAAACCCACTGGCAACGCATCAGCTATGCAGGATTGCCTTGACAGAGATGACAGCGCTAAACTCACATAGCGAGCGGGAAAGCTGACTTTACTGTCGGCTTTCCCATCCCCCTATTTGAAATGAACAGCGATGTGGAAATGATGCACCAGCGATCCCGGCCAGGTCGTATTGGTATCGGTATTGTCGTTATGTGTGATGGGGGCTCTATACTTACCAGACCTCTGATATCTCAATCATGGCCGGAGCAAGGTCACATGACTGTGACATCACCAGAGGTCCTTAAGCTAAACGCACACAGCACCAGGAGCCAGGTACTGCAGACCACTTACACCCACACACCCTACACTCACCCACCACTCACACTTACCCTGCACTCACGTCAAACTCTGTCCTGCACTTATGTCACACTCACCTTGCACTCACGTCACACTTAGCCCCACACTCACCTTGCACTCACCCCACACTGTTTCTATAACGCAAAACCCGTGTCGCTGATTGGTTGCGCCCAGCCAGCAGCGAACAATCAGCGACGCGGGATTTCCGTTACAGCGAAACAGGCACAGTCCGCCCAGTCTCCCGGACCCCTCCACTCGGTCTTCTGCCCGCTGCTCACCAGCTCCAGGCTCCCTCCCGGCCGCCACTCCATGTTCCATCTGCCCGCTGCTCCATCTCCCCGCCGTTCACCCCGCCATTCTTCTTCTTCTTTTCGTGGCATAGACTCCAGAAATTCAAAGGCCGCGGGGGGGTGGGGGTGGAGCTACAAAAGGGGGTGTTGTAATGGTCATGAACAAGGGCACGCCCATGACATCAGGGCTATGCGCGAGGATACGCCTACTATGTCGCCCCCTGTTATCTCCGCCCCCGAGACCTTGGAATTGCTGATATCTATGCTGGAAGAAGAAGAAGAAGACATGCTAGGGTGAGAGGTGGCTGGACAGAAGCCTGTAGCGGGTGAGAACTGAGGGGGGCCACCACCGCACACCCGCACCGCCATACATCCGCACCGCCACACACCCACATATTCTAGAATACCTGATGCGTTAGAATCGGGCCACCATCTAGTATGTATATACTGATCTTGATGAATCTTGGCCATTATCTTTAAATTGAATTTACATATTTTTTGTTGGAGGTTCTAGTGTAAGGAGAGTTTTATTAATTAAATGAAAAGTCCATTAAGAATTAGATATACTACTACCATGAAACAATGCTCCTGAATAACAAAGATAGTCACATATTTTGTGGTTTTCCAATCCATTTTTGACTTCATTTAGAAAGTAAAATATTCCATTATGGCTTACCATGTAAAATTGAACTGCACTGAGTAGTCTGTGTTATTAATTGCTGTCAAGATTAATAGACTCATGGAATCTCTGTGTTTTCAATCTATGTTAATAAAACTGAAACTTTATAATTTTATAATCCTGTCCTTTGATTATTATAAATATAAAATCAAGAAATAATACTTCTTATTGGCTGTCTAGATTTTGAGTATAAGGGGTTGTTTCACCAAGATGATCCCTGTGTATTTGTAAATGTTTACTGATCATCAATTTGATACAATTGATAACTTTACTATAATTTTTTTCTTAAATAGAATCACTGTGTATTTCCTAGGGAACTTTTAACAAAATCACCAAAAAAACTTCTCTACAAACATTAAAACAGCAAATAATGTCTAGACACTTAGACTATAAAGTTACAGAATTTTGAATGCCACAATGATAGAGACTATAATTGTCACGGGTATAACAGGAGACAAGGAGGAGTCTGATTGGTCCACTCACAGAAGGTTGCAGGATCTGGCCAAACAGCCAAAATATTGAATTGTGGTTCTGTCCCTTAGGCTAGGGTCACACTTGCATGCATTTTTTAAGGTTGCTTTTTGGCAGCCTGCGTTTTTGGGCTGCGTTTTTGCTGTTGGGTGTGGAGCAGTCTTAAAAAATGCATGCAAAAACGCATGCGGAAATGAATGGTACCATTTAGTGCCATGCAAAAATGCATGTGCTTCCCATAGGGCCCCATGTTAAAAAATGCATGCATTTTTGAAAACGCACCAAAAAATGCATCATGCTGCATTTTTTGTTGCTGAGCCAAAAATGCATCCCAAAAACGCATGGCACTTTAGACATGCGTTTTTGGCATTGGGGCATGCATTTTTTGTATAGGGGTCTATGGATGCGTTGTTGCATGCATTTTTCACAAAATGCAAGTGTGAAAAATGCATGGAAAAAATGCAAGTGTGACCCTAGCCTTAAAGAGTTATTTCTTTGCTTGGTGATGGAGGTCACTAGGACTTAGCTAGTCCTATCTGCTGACCTTTTCAGCTGTCTCTATTTATACCCCTTGGCTCCCATGAAGCATTGCTGGTGAAAGAGTGTTTGAAGATGGAGTTGATTCTTGGCTCAGCAGTGCATCGTGGACTTCCTGTGTACTTTGAGGTCTTGCTCTCATTACAGCTAAATGTTTCTCCCTTTCCCCTCTGTTTATTTTCCTGGTGTATTCCTTTAGTTGTTAGCTGGGTTGATCAGTGTCCTCCCTGTCTGATCCCTAAGTAGTCTTAGTTGAGAGACAGTGACGAGGTATCCTGATCAGCGACAATTGCAGAGACTGTATAAGGTTGTTAGGGGAGCCAGGTGTCAGTGATAGTGTTTCTAGGGGTCACCATCTCCCCTTTGCCCTTAGTGTCAAGGACTCTTTTTTCCCTTTGTAATCTTGCACAGCGTGATAATAATTCAGGAAATAAATAATGCAATGGATTCACATAGGTATTGAAAGGCTATGTATGGCTCCACTCATGTGACCGGGCACATCTGCCCAACTTGTCTCTCGATGTGGAAATGAGAACAGATTAAATACTAATTAATCTTTATAATGAAAATATTTCAATGTGTAATTTGTGTAGAATTGTTTACAGGTGTCTAAAATGTTAACATATTTCAACAAAGTATTCTAGCAAACTATGCTTAGTTTTTTGTGTACAGTAAATTTTCCACAGAAAAATAATATTACTTGTATTACCATTAATAAACAGATATACACCGCTGATGTATAGGTGAGTTAAGTCTTTAAAAAGTCAACATTTATTCAAGGATTATATTCATACCAATTATTATTAAGGCTATTTACATTGGGAAGGAAGTCATACAGAATATTTTCGAGCTGTTATAGTAACATGAAGAGGGCTTTATCCCTGTCCTCAATTAGTTCCTATCTCTTGCTCAAACAGGAACCAATTTAGGAAGTCAAAATATAGTTAGAATGAGGAAGTGGCATCCCTGCAACAAATGTAAAAGTAAATTATCAAATATTTATTTTAGTTTTGTACAAAGTTAGATTGTATACTATGCACAAAATGGGTTCAAAAGTGGGAAAGAAGTACAATAATAGAAGAAAACCTTCAACTAAGGCCAGAGACACACGATGCAAGACAAATTCAAGATACTCACACAAGTCTCATATGACTCGCCCTGCACCACCGCCGCCTCTCTGGGACTGGAGCATGTCAGCTGCATAAAAACAAAAGCATCTGACATGCTCCTGTCCACAGAGACAGCGGCCGTGAAATGTCTGTTAGCGTTGGTGGTAAGTACGTTGTTAGCAATTTTGGTTAAGGCAGTTTTGTTAGAATTGTGGGGGTGGGAGCCGGGTTAAAGGTTGTCAAAGAGTAGGTTCAAACAGATTTGGGAGGAAAGTACAGTATGGACATACATTTTGAGAAGTTTTGACGTATGTAAGTACTGATATGGGCCTGTAGCTGGCTGTGGAGTTTGGTCGAGAAATGGTTCCTTTAAAATAGGTGTAATTGTGGCATGTTTGAAAACAGAAGGAAAGGTACATGTTGTTACTGATAAATTGAAGAGGTGGGTTAGGGATGGAATAAGGGTGATGGTGAGTTGCTTGAACATGTTCACCAATTTAAAATTCAAACCAAATTTGACAATGTTTGCTTGGCCCTTAAAACCCGAAAGTTTGTCTAGAAAGTCAGAAATTCGGGATTTGCAGAAGCATTAGTGAAACTGCACTAATGCTTCTTTTCTATGTAATCCTAAACACACACAGACACCCATACAGATACACACACAGAACGATCTTACCAGTCTCTCGCTGCTTGCTTGCTTCTGGGTCTGCCCACAGTCTCCAGCTCTCCTGTTCACTTACATCCTGAACCACCCTATTAAACTTCCTGCATATTGACTTCACTGACTGGCAATGACCAACTACACATGCTTATGCTCTGTAAAAGTACGTGTAATTAGCTGTTGCAATCAGACAGTATTCTGCAATCTGGATGGTGTCTGTGCTTGGTTGCTTTACCTGGCTCCTCCATTTGCCATGTAGCGGTGGAAAACTGGGTAATAAGGGGATAATTTCAACTCTGTATTGCCAGCTGGCATTAAGCCCAAAATTCTTATTGTCAATGTTAGACCCGGCCATCAAGAATTTTAAGTAAATAGTAAAGAAGATACAACACAGAGAAAAAACATTTTATTAGAAATAAAAACACAAATACGCATCTGGAGTCCATCTTTATTAACTTCTCATAGCCATCCTCGATCCTCTGCAATGTCTTTTTGATTTGAGGCTGCTGTGAAGAACACAAAGTTCTGCCATTGTAGCCTCCAAACGCTAAATGAATAAGCCACCAGATCCAGTCCAATAAGTGGTGACTCCTGACATCACCCAACAACAGCTCAAGTACCCATGGTACCCATTATGGTTGGTGGCCACCATGGTTAACTGAAGGGTAAATTCAGGAAACCTCAGTGAGTCATGGCTTATCAGACTGAAGATGGTGGTGAGTGATATTGGCTATCCACTGATGCAATTGCCATGCCAATTACATCACCTGACTAGATTGGGTCAGCTGATCTTGTCACAATAGCAATCACACCACCTGACCAGATCGGGTTAGCTGATCTTGTCGCTATAGCAATTGCGTCACTTGACCATAGCAGGTCAGCTAATCTTGTCGCCATAGCAATCACATTACCTGACCAAATCCAGTCAGATTATCTAATTACCTCACTTGATTACTATGGTGACAAGATCCACTCACAAGATCTGTTAAGGTGACATGATTTCTATGGCAACAAGATCAGCTTGGTATAATTTTTAAAAAGGTACAAATATAAAGGTCGTTCAAAGTCCTTTTAACCCTTTTAGCATCCAGCCTTTTTTCCCATTTCTGACCAAGCCAATTTTTTTAAATATAACTAGCGTCAATTTATGAGGTACCGTATACACTCGTGTATAAGCCGAGTTTTTCAGCCCAAAAATTGGGCTGAAAAGTCCCCCCCTCGGCTTATACACGGGTCAATACGGTAATGGCCCCCAAATGCTGGCACTCGCCCCCTTGTGTGGTAAGGGCCCCCCCCGCTGCTTAACTTACCATCCCCGGTCTTCTGCACCGCCAGTCTTCTGTGCTCCGTCCTCCATGCTCCCATCTGGCTGCATCCGGGATCCCCGGCCATCGCACGATGACGTCATCGTTACTGCGACGGCCGGGGATCCCGGATGCAGCCGGACGGGAGCATGGAGGACGGAGCACAGAAGACCGGTGCGGTGCAGTGCAGAAGATCAGGGATGGTAAGTTAAGCAGCGGGGGGGCCCTAACCACACAGGGGGGGCGAGTGCCAGTATTTTGGGGGCCTGTATACCACTGGGGCTGCTATATACCCCTGGGGCTGCTATATACCCCTGGTGATGCTGTATACCACTGGGGCTGTTATATACCCCTGGGGCTGCTGTATACCACACCACTGGGACTGCTATATACCCCTGGGGCTGCTGTATACCCCTGGGGCTACTATATACCCCTGGGGCTGCTATATACCCCTGGGGCTGCTATATATCACTGGGGCTGGTATATACCCCTGGGGCTGCTGTATACCACACCACTGGGGCTGCTATATACCCCTGGAGCTGCTATATACCCCTGGGGCTGCTATATACCACTGGGGCTGTTATATACCCCTGGGGCTGCTGTATACCACACCACTGGGGCTGCTATATACCACTGGGGCTGTTATATACCCCTGAGGCTGCTATATACCACTGGGGCTGCTATTTACCCCTGTGGCTGCTGTATACCACACCACTGGGGCTGCTATATACCCTTGGAGCTGCTATATACCCCTGGGGCTGTTATATACCCCTGGGGCTGTTATATACCCCTGGGGCTGCTGTATACCACACCACTGGGGCTGCTATATACCACACCACTGGGGCTGCTATATACCACTGAGGCTGTTATATACCCCTGGGGCTGTTATATACCACTGGGAAGGCTGCTGTATACCACTGGGGCTGCTGTATATACTGCTGGGGCCTGTATACCACTGGGGCTGCTGTATATACTGGTGGGGTCTGTATATACCACTGGGGAGGCTGCTGTATACCACTGGAGCTGCTGTATATACTGCTGGGGCCTGTATATGCCACTGGGGAGGCTGCTGTAATATGGCTGGGGCCTGTATATACCACTGGGGAGGCTGCTATAATACTGCTGGGGCCTGTATATACCACTGGGGAGGCTGCTGTAATACTGCTGGGGCCTGTATATACCACTGGAGAGGCTGCTGTATACTACCACTGGGGGGTACCTACCACACTGCTGGGGGCTGTATACCTGTGCTGGGGTCCACCCTCAGCTTATACACGAGTCCATAGGTTTTCCCAGGTTTTGGGGGCAAAAGTAGAGGGGTCGGCTTATACACGAGTATATACGGTAATAACTCTGGAATGCTTAAATAGATTACTGTGTTTTGATTTTGAGGCTGTTTATTTTGTGACATATTGTAAAACATGATAAATGTAGGATGATATTTTTTGCATTTTTTTGTGAGGAAAAATCATAAATTCTGTGAAAATTTTGAAAATTGCATAATTTGTAAAATTTTATTTTATTTTTTTTATGCCTTTAAATGAGAGAATTATGTTAGGCCAGGGTCACACATGGCATCCGTTTTTGCATTGGATCCGTTTTTGGGATTATTTTTGTCATTTTTTTTCTAAGTCCAAAAATGCATATCCGTTAACTGATGGTGCACTTAAGTGTCATTGCGTTTTTCAAAAACGCATGTGTTTTTGTTCAGCATCCAAAAAAATACTGCTAGCAGAATTTTTGGGTGCAGTAAAAAAACGCATGCCTTTTTTAACATGGGGCCCTATGGGAAATGCATGCATTAACACATGGAACATATAGGCACCATGCGTTAACGCATATGCGTTTTTGGTGAAAAAATTGCTAAGTCCAAAAAATGGCCAGGAGCTCAGGAAACACTATTGGCACCCTAAATTAAAGGAATCCGTTTTTCTAAAGCCTTAAAAAAGCGGATTGGCATGTGTGACCCCAGCCTTACAGAAAATAGATTATAAATAACATTTCCCACATGTCTACTTTATATTGGCACAATATTGTAATCATATTTTTTTTCTTAGGCTAGGGTCACACATAGCAATCCATTTTTGTAAGTGTTATCCATGGCAAATCTGTTTTTCATAGGCTGCTTTTTGTGCCTCCTGTGTCCCTAGACATTTTTGGACTTAGTCATTTTTTCTTAAAAACGCATATGCGTTAACGCATGCGTTAACGTATGGTACCTATATGCACCATGCGTTAACACATGCGTTTCCCATACGGCCACATGTTAAAAAAGCATGCGTTTTTAAACTGTACCCAAAAATGTTCCTACCAACGTTTTTGGGTTAGAAAAGCTCCTAGCAACGTTTTTGGGTGCAGTAAAAAACTAATAGGGTATTTATTACATGTAATCCGTTTTTTGCATCAGTTTTTGGACTTAGAAAAAAAAAAAGCAAAAACTGATGCGAAAAACAGACCAAGGGCTTATGTGTGACCCTAGCCTAAAAAGGGTTAGAATCAAAAATGTATAGTTTTTGCAGTTTGGGGTTCTGATCTGGCACAAATCCTAAGTCATAATTAAATGCTAGTTAAAGAGTCTGTTATGACTTTTAGGATTGCTAGCTTTATTAGAAGGCACTAGAGTTCATCTATTTCCTCACTGAATTGACAATTTGCATATTTCTCAGAGGAGCATTGCGGCTATAAGCCTCCTCAGCCGGCAGACAGAATGCTCTCCACAAGGAGAATAGCTGTTCCCCCAGATCTCGTTTTAGCTTCTCATACAGCCAGATCAGAATCCCACACACTGTACTGATGAGGGGCAATCACCCCAAAACGCAGCATCTGCAGTTTTGGGTTCTGATCTGGCACAAATCCTAAGTCATATTAAAACGTTTGTTAAAGAGTTAATTATGACTATTAGGATTGCTACTTTTATTAAGTGGCATTAAAGTTTGTCTACTTCCTCACTGCAGTGACAATTTGCATAATTTTTACACAAATTTTACAAAACCATTTTTTACCTGCCACAATACATTTTAATTGACTTTTTAGAGGTCTGAATGACAGAAAATACAAAAAAGTGACAAGATCTTAAAAACTGCACACCTCAAACTGCTCAAAACCACATTCAAGATTTTTATTAAATTTTCAGGTCAATGTGTGGAGAAAAAAATGTAAATTTTACTTTTTTCCACAATTATTTTCTGTCTCAGTAAGATCACAGTTATATCACATTTATATATTTTTATGTTTTGACACTTTTACACCATAAAACTTTATTTTAAAGAAAAAAAATTGTTTTTGCAATGCTGTATTTTAAGAGCTTCAGCTTTTTTGCTTCTCCGCTGATTAATTGTATGGTGGATTTTTGCTTTGTTGGACAAGATGATGTATTTAGAGACATCAATTATGTTACTTACGTGTGACTTTTTGATCAGATTTTATTCCACTTTTTTTACAGTAGAATGAAAAACCGTGGATTTTTTTTTTTGCTTTACTCACATGTTCACTGAAGGGGTTAAGCAAAGTTAAAGTTTTACACATCAGGTTGTTCCAGATGTGGAGATACCAAATATGTTTGCTTTTTTGTTTATTTTCTTATATAAATATGTGTATTTATTTGTATATTATTTTTTCATTTTTGCTCTTTACTTTGTAAATTTTAATAAATGTTTTTACAATTATTTTCACTTTTTTTTTACATTTTTATTTAGTCCCTCTATGTGACTTTAACTTTTATTACTCTTATCACTGATATTATCTATTGCAATACACAAGCATTGCAATGGATTATACTTGTCAGTTTTACACCGACAGAAGTCTATTACACCATGCTCTTGGCATGGACTGAAAAACTCGCCGTAGCTGTGTGACCCAGAGGTAATCATAACGATGTGGAATTTGCCAGGACAATGATAAGGTCCCCATGATCATGATGTGGAGTTTGTGATTGCATTGAAGAGGAGGGCATTCAGGCTCCCAGCCTCCTAAATGTTGCAATTGCTATTGATCACAGTATTTAGATGGCTGAACAACCTGGGGCAGTGGGGGCATTGCTCCTGGCTGTGAGAGCCAGGTGCTCGGCTTTCACATAAGCTGAAATCGAGGTGGTGATCGCTAGGTCTTATGCCAGTAAAACATATCTGTACTGTCCTAGGTCAGGAACTCCTTGTCAATTAAGAAGTATTAATACTACTAAGGTCACAAAAGGGTGAAATCAGAATAGGTCCATTAAGAAGCATGTTTTGTAAATTAAAAAAAAAATACCATTTATACTCGTGTATAAGCCGACCCGTGTATAAGCCGACCCCCCTACTTTTGCCCCCAAAACCTGGGAAAACCTATTGACTCGTGTATAAGCCGAGGGTGGACCCCAGCACAGGTATACTGCCCCCAGCAGTGTGGTATACAGGCCCCCCCAGTGGTAGTATACAGCAGCCTCCCCAGTGGCATATACAGGCCCCAGCAGTATATACAGCAGCCCCAGTGGTAAACAGCAGCCTCCCCAGTGGTATATACAGACCCCACCAGTATATACTACAGACCCCACCAGTATATAAAGCAGCCCCAGTGGTATACAGACCCCACCAGTATATACAGCAGCCCCAGCAGTATATACAGCAGCCTCAGTGGTATACAGGCCCCAGCAGTATATACAGCAGCCCCCAGGGGTTATACAGCAGCCCCCAGGAGTTATACAGCAGCCCCCAAGGGTTATACAGCAGCCCCCAGGGGTAATACAGCAGCCCCCAAATGCTGGCACTCTCTCCCCCCTGCTGCTTAACTTACCATCCCTGGTCTTCTGCACGGCGCCGGTCTTCTTTGCTCCGTCCTCCATGCTCCCATCCTCGCTGCATCCGGGATCCCCGGCCGTCGCACGATGACGTCATATGCCAGCGACGGCCGGGAATCCCGGATGTAGCTGGACGGGAGCATGGAGAACGGAGCACCGAGGACCGGCGCTGTGCAGAAGACCGGGATGGTAAGATAAGCAGCGGGGGGGGCCCTTACACAGAGGGGGGACGAGTGCCAGCATTTGGGGGCATATATGCACTGCTTCCCCCTGCCGCTGATTGACAGGGGGAAGCAGTGCATATATAATTAGCGGCCCCACGCGACGGGGCCGCTCATACAGCAGCCTCCCCCCCGCCTCCTCCAGCCTCCCCAGCCCCGATTACCGTATTGACCTGTGTATAAGCCGAGGGGGAGACTTTTCAGCCCAATTTTTGGGCTGAAAAACTTGGCTTATACATGAGTATATACGGTACTGCTAAATTTTTACCCTTCTAACATCCTAACCAAAAAAGACATTTGAAAAATAATGCAGATGTAAAGTAGATATACAGTATGGGAAATGTTTTTAAATGATTATTTTTACAGCATGAGTAACTGATTTAAGGATATAAAAATAGAAAGCCTGTAAACTACCAAGTGTTTACATTTTTGCTATATTTCCGACATTTTCAAAAATAATCATAAAAATATTGACTTAAATTTGGCACTAGCACAATGTACTATATGTATTGGAAAAATATTCTCAAAATTTTAAGCATTCTGGAGTTATTACCACATGGTCAGATTTAAAAAAAAATTGACATAGTCATTAAGGTCAAAATTGGCTCAGTCACCTAGGGGTTAATAAAGATAATTACAAGAGTGGTTAGAGTGGATTGTTATTAAGAAAATACATTTTAGGTGATTGAAAAACCTTTTAAATTTAACAGGCCAAGTTCAATAGGTGGTGCTCAATATCTATGTATGACAGTCAGAGAAAAATTTCATGTAATATACAAGTATATATAACATAAAGTGAAATTATAGGACCAACACTCATCAATTAAATTTTGAAACTTTTACTTCAATAAAAATATTTGCACTCCACAACCCTTGGGGTATAAAGGCTTATAAGTTTCCTTCCTCACATAATATTGGTATTACAGCCATTTCTCATCCCCCGTCATACCTCTATTTGTAGGTGCACTAGTATTTCTGTGATATTTTCGAACATCACTGCAGAGTTGAACCTGGATAGCCTTGACATTGATCATCAATGGGTTGATCCAGAAGTGGTTAAACAGTAAGTGTACTTTTTCTTGTTTTAAAACTTTTATCTATATATTATTTTCACCTGTTAAATTGTTACATAATCTTAACTGTCTTTTTTGGACCTGCATAATAACTCCTGTTCTAGTAAATGAAACCTTAGATTAAATGTTTTCTTTACCGCAGTTATGTGTAGTAGACTTTGCATACAGTGTTCTTCCAAATTGATTTTGTACTTTTCTTTAAGACACTTAGTACATAATTATGCTGTATAGAAGTCTAGAGACTAATCAGCTTGATTGATTGTTATTTTAACCCTAATGACATTCCCAATAGCAATTCCACTTAACAGCAAGATGCAATATAAACTTTTATTCATTTTACGATCCTCTGATTTAATTGTTATGTGCAACAACATAAAGTAACAACCTACCTTTAAAAAAGTAAAGTTTGCCTCACTGGTGCAATCTGTATGTGAACTGTGTTAGACACATATACTATAAAATCAAGCAAGAACTCTAACACATGTCTAATTTGCTTGAAATATATAGAGTACAATACAAAATAATATTGTAGTACCATGTTAGCCAGAGAAATCAATGTAAATACTTACCGTAAGTCCCAAAAAAATGGTTGAGAAAAGTATTATAGGAGTGATACCTTTATTGGCTAACAAGAAAAATTACCATATATTTATAAGCTTTCAGAGCTCAACATGTCTGATGAAGGAGCCTTGAGCTCTGAAAGCTTATAAATATAATTTTTCTTGTTAGCCAATAAAGGTTTTTTTTGGGACTTAAGTATTTACTTTGAAATATATAGAAATGAATTAGTGTTATAAAGAAACTGTGGTTAACTCAATGATACACATGGGGTACATGTATGTACAAAGTATTTTATTAATTAAAGTAGCTTCTTTTAGTAAATATTACAAACATTTTAACACTTTTAACTGTTTCACTACAACCATTTATAAATATATGTTGTCGCTTGCTGGGATTTGTGCAACTCTGATGTACATTTATGGCTGGCTATTTGCTATTTACTACCCCCCCTCTCCCACTCACACCCACACACACACTGCCTCACAGGCATAAATCAAGTTGTTCTTGGAGACATTATTGGGACCTGATTAGTTTACATCTCAATCATGTGCCAATCTGGGCACTATCCAAGGGAATTTCAAATAAAGAATAACACTCTTAAAAGGTATAACTTTTATTAGTACAATTATAAAAAGTCAGAAGCTAATAAAACACCTTCTTGTGAGCCTAATTGTGAATATATAAAAACTAAACACCCACCTCCAACAAACACAATGAAAAACCACGATTGACACTGATTTTGTTTGACCTATCAAGTCCGTCCAAAATCGTCAACAGTCATATGGTAACAGATACACAACACTTTGATATATTAATGTTGACTTGATAGTATATTATAGTAGCTCTTTTTGACATAAAGAGTAAGACGATTCCAACAATAATTTCAAGTTTTTTAACTAGCGGGTCCAACACATTTTACCTCCCGTTCATAGAGGATCATCAGGGGCACCACTTTTGGGTGTCCCTTAGCAACTTTCTTCACAAACATTTCCTCCCTTGCATGTTTAGTTTCCTCCTGGGTCCTTTGTTTTGCTCAGAAACTATCAGTAAAATACCCCATTTTCCATTTCTAGATAACCTGTCCAATTCCATTTGCTATAACCAATCAGAAACACAGTATCTAGATGAATGGAATTATTGAATAAAACAGTGTTCTTTTATGAACCATATAAACAGTCCACAATCCAAGAACAAGAAGACCCACTATATAAGTGGTGCTCAGTGAACAGTGACTTTGCTTCAAAACTTTATAGTCCCCTATTTTGCCTCTAATGATCCTCCATGAAAGGGAGGTGAAACGCATAGGATCGGGCTAGTTGAAAACCTTGAAATTATTGTTTGAAAGGTCTTACTCTTTATGTTAAAAAGAGCTACTGTTACATACCATCAAGTCAAGATTAATATATCAAAGAGTTGTGTACCTGTTGCCAATGACAGGACTGCTGACAACACTTTTGGATGAACTTGATAGGAAATAATAATATTTATATAGCACTATTAATTCCATAGCACTTTACATACATCAGGTAATGCTGTCCCTCTTGGAGCTCACAATCTAAACATCCTATCAGTATGTCTTTGCAATGTGGGAGGAAACTGGAGTGCCCAGAGGCAACCCATGCAAACATGGGGAGAACATACAAACTCCTTGTAGATGTTGTCCTTGGTGGGAATTGAACCGAGGACCTTGGGACCTCAATGCTGCAAAGGCTGCAGTGCTAACCACTTGAGCCACCGTGCAGTGTTTAGTTTTTATATATTCACATTTAGGCTCAAAAGAAGGTGCTTTTATTAGCCTCTGGCTTTTCATGATTATACTAATAAAAATTATACCTTTTAAGGGAGTTATCTTTTAGTTGAAATTTAGTTAATTTTGGAACTCTATACATCTCCTCTTGGTGATAGTGAAGTATCCAAGGGAATAACGATTCTGGTCACAGAGATTGTGACCCGACCTGTGATAGAGGTGTCCCGCTGACCTTATTTTCTATATTGGATGAGGAAGATATATATTAGGATGGGTGACATATATACCAGGATTCAATAGGAAGTGATCCAATTCTATAGTGGCCGCGCTCCCCGTGGTAATGATTTTAAGAACTTCTTGTCCACAAAAAATTTTATTCCTCAAAACATGCGAGAATATAAAAACGGATACAACGCGTTTCGGCGGAGACAACCGCCTTCCTCAGGTATCTAAATAAAAATACATCTGACACTTCCTATTGAACCTTTATGCCTGTGGGAATCCGTGGCAGGACCCAATACAGGATCAATTCAAGGCGAGCAGCAGACCCGGATAAATATCCAAAGCGTGAGGAGGCTTTGGAAAAACCATATGCTTGAAGTTTTATGGCAAGAGGTGAGTGCATAAAACTTCATTAAAAGGGCACCAGAGAGTTACATTGGTAACGCGCTGAGATTGGCGCCGCATGTTTGTTTTTTATATATACCCTACAGGGAATCACCTTACTTCATATATACCAGGATGGGGACATAGATGCCATGGTTGGGGACAGATATAAAATTATAGGCTCAGGATGGGAGAAATATATACCAGGATGGGCCCAGAATGTGGAACATATATATAAGATGTATCTAGGATGAGGGACATATATACCAGGATGGGCCCAGAAAAAGGTACATATAAATCAGGATTTAAGACTTGTATACCACGGTTGGAGTATATATACCTGAATGGGGGACATATATGCCACAATAGACCCAAGATGGAGACATACAGGGGTTGGAGAAAATAATTGAAATACTTTGAAATTGAAAAATCAACAAAAGGTAGTTTAATATGGTGTAGGTCCACCTTTTGCGGCGATTACAGCCTCGATTCTCCGAGGTATGGATTCATACAAGGTGATATCATTGGCCCAGCAGCTCACCATGAAATAGCACCCCAGATCATCACAGAACCTCCGCCATGTTTTACGGTTGGGAGAAGGCAGTCTGAATGTACACTCAGCCGGAGGTTGGAAAATGAGGTAAACGATGATTCGTCTGAGAATATCACATGTTTCCACTGCTCGAGGGACCAATTCTGAAGGTTTCTACACCACTCTAAATGCTTGGAAACATTTGTCATTGAGAGCAGCGGTTTTCTAATTGCAGCTCTTCCATGGAATCCAGATTTGTGCAGCTCCCGACGAACAGTATTCATGGAAACTGGGTTCTGTAGGTGTTCATTGAGCTCAGCAGTGATTTTCGGAGCCTTGGTCTTGCGATCCTCTCTCACAATTCGCTTTAGAGTCCAACGGTTTCTCTCAGTCAACTTCGACTTTCGGCCAGACTTGTGCTTTGCAGCGGACGTTTTTCCTTCTTTTTCAAAAGCAGTCATTACTTTGGAGACAGTACCTCTTGACACGCCAAGCATTCGGGCACTTTCTGTTACACTAGCATCTGCCATACAAGCACCAACAATTTGGCCTTTTTGAAAATCCGAAAGGTCTGCCATTTGTATCAATTTCTCATCAATGTTCTTACAATTCAGCAAAACAAACAGTTCATTTACATACACATATCACTTAACACAAATCAACTACAAAACATTAACATGTCACAGTTTGCATGTTTGTATCATGTCCGAAGATTATGATGCCAAAACGATAGGTGTTTCCATTATTTTGTCCAACTCCTGTATATCCCAGGCAAGAAGACATATAACAAGATGGGGCACAGGATGGGGGATGTATATACCTGGATAGTCCAAGGATGGGGGACATACACTACCATTCAAAGGTTTGGGGTCACCCAGACAATTTTGTGCTTTCCATGAAAACTCATACTTTTATTTATCAAATGAGTTGCAAACTAAATAGAAAATATAAAACTTTGATTTCGTCAAACAATGCTCCCTTTGCAGCAATATATATATAACAAGATGGAGCCTAGCATGGGCCAGCCATTTCAAAAATAGGCGGAACCACATGTCTTTTTTTTTATTTATTGTCCATTCACTTTTGTTTGGATGTTATTTGGCCTTCTCTTACCCCTTTTCTGCTTCTTTTTGCAGCAATCTAGCCCTAACTATGACCATTTTACAGCCTTTTTACAACACCAAAGTTCTGGTCCCTATTGACTTATATGGAGTTCGGGGTCCTGGGTCAAGTTCAAGTGGGTACCGAACCAAACTTTTACCTAAAGCTGACTGAACTTGGCAGATATTTTCTAGGTATACAGAAAATATCGATCATCTATCTATCTATCTATCTATCTATCTATCTATCTATCTATCTATCATTAAAGACAAAGATTTAAGGCCTGAGTTTCATGCATAACTATATTAATATTTGCATTTAAATGTTTTCTTTTAGGACACAGTCAATGAAAAAAGCTATTTCCAAATTAAAATATGTGTGCTTGTGTTTGCCTATCAATCATTTAATTACGAATTAGGATAGTGAAGCCAGCATAAATCTAATCAGACTAAAGGCGATTAACAAAGTAATGTAAGAAATCATTTTGTTAAAATACTCTGCCAAAGTCAGCACAGATCTATTGCAAATTTGGTCAGCTAATGAAGACTTAATTAGCATCTAAGGTCAAAACAATTTATGGCACAAGTTCAAATGCAAAGGAAATTCAAACTTCAGCTTTTTGGTAATTTTTTTTGGAGTAAATAAAAAGTTGCAATTTATTAATGTGTAATTATTTCTATAGATTATTGCTGAAAAACTAAACATTGTAGTTTGTGCTATAATGTAATTTGGCTTTCCAGAAGTTCCACAACACTTAAGAAATCAGAAGAAACTAAGGCATGTTTAACACATAAAATAAATGGAATGTTTAGGTAACACTCCAGGTGCCCAATACAAAACCATGATTACTTCTGCATTTCTTTCCATGGGATCATGGTACAGATTTTATGCCACTGGTTTGATAATTCCTGAATTACTGCCACTTTCATTATGAGTTAATGTGGTTGTCTTATCATCTTTCTTAAACAAGTTTTCTCACGAGCAATAGTCATATTAAAGTTCATTTTAATCATTAGATCTTCTAATGATAATAATTTCCACAATTGGATATGTTGAAAAAATGTTCCTGTGCTGAGATAATCTTATATTCCAAAGACATACTGATAGGATGTTTAGATTATGAACCCCAATGGAGACAGTGTTGCAAATGTATGTAAAGCACTATGGAGTTAATAGTGCTTTATAAATGAATAAAATATTATTATTATTATTATTATTATTATTATTATTATTATTATTATTATTATCATTATTATTATCATTATTATATATGTGCCCTTGTTATGTACTGTAAAATGGCCATGTCTTGGTGCATGGAGCATAGGAGCAGAGGAAAATGCAAAAGAGTATACAAACATTACAGCATGGGGCCACAGCTGATTCTTTTCTTGAGATAAAACATTTCCTAACTGTTTTTAAAACATGTTTTATCTGAAAAAAAGAATTATTTGTAATTCCCGGCTGTAATTTCTGTATACTCTTTTCCTTCCTACCCGGCCCAGGAGATGTGATATGATCATACCATGTCCCTGTACAGTCAGACACATCCATTACACAGTACATAGCAGGGGCACATATATAAGATTATCTCAGCACAGGAGATGTGGTATGATCAGACCATGTCCCTGTACAGTCAGACACATTCATTACACAGTACATAGCAGGGACCCATATATAAGATTATCTCAGCACAGGACATATGGTATGATCAGATCATGTCCCTGTACAGTCAGACACATCCATTACACAGTACATAGCAGGGGCACATATATAAGATTATCCCAGCCCAGGAGATGTGGTATGATCAGACCATGTCCCTGTACAGTCAGACACATTCATTACACAGTACATAGCAGGGGCACATATATAAGATTATCTCAGCCCAGGAGATGTGGTATGATCTGACCATGTCACTGTACGGTCAGACACATCCATTACACAGCACATGGCAGGGACACATATATAAGATTATCTCAGTACAGGAGATGTGGTATGATCAGACCATGTCCCTGTACGGTGGGACACGGCCATTACACAGTACACAACAGAATCACATATAGTATATAAGATTATCTCAGCACAGGAATTTTTTTTTAAACACACCAAATGTGGAACTTACTATTATTATTATTCCAAGATTTATTGATTACAATGAACTGTAAAATTAACTTTGGTTGTGGGAAAAACCCCTTTAAGCATTGTTTCCAAATGCATCTGATGTTCTATATCCATCAATAAGTATATCATTGCATGTAATGCTATTTTCCACATCAAAGCGATTCACACAACAATGGGCTTTGTTATAAATTAAAAGCATAATTGCTATTCACAATTAATTTAGTAATGCACATGTGTAATGAATTGCAAGTGCTGGCTACAATATATAGGTCGGACTGCGCAGTTATTTTTAATAATTTTAAAGTTACATTTTTCACATGGGGGCTGTATACCATCATATGGTGGCTAAGTGCCATCATGGGATATGTGCCAACATACAGTTGTGGCCAAAAGTATTGACACCCCTGCAATTCTGTCAGATAATACTCAGTTTCTCCCTGAAAATGATTGCAATCACAAAATCTTTGATGTTATTATCTTCATTTAATTTGTCTTCAATGAAAAACACAAAAGAGAATGAAGCAAAAAGCAAAACATTAATCATTGCACACAAAACTCCAAAAATGAGCCAGACAAAAGTATTGGCACCCTCAGCCTAATACTTGGTTGCACAACCTTTAGCCAAAATAACTGTGATCAATTGCTTCCGGTAACCATCAATGAGTTTCTTACAATGCTCTGCTGGAATTTTAGACCATTCTTCTTTGGCAAACTGCTCCAGGTCCCTGCTATTTGAAAGGTGCCTTCTCCAAACTGCCATTTTTAGATCTCTCCACAGGTGTTCTATAGGATTCAGGTCTGGACTCATTGCTGGCCAACTTAGAAGTCTCCAGTGCTTTCTCTGAGGGAGACTCAGCTTTCTCACACTGGGCCCTACATTATGTTGCCAAATTTGTTGGTAGTCTTCAGACTTCATAATGCCATGCACACGGTCAAGCAGTCCAGTGCCAGAGGCAGCAAAGCAACCCCAAAACATCAGGGGACCTCCACCATGTTTGACTGTAGGGACTGTGTTCTTTTCTTTGAATGCCTCTTTTTTTCTCCTGTAATCTCTATGTTGATGCCTTTGCCCAAAAAGCTCTACCTGTGTCTCATCTGACCAGAGAACAATCTTCCAAAATGTTTTAGGCTTCTCAAGTAAGTTTTGGCAAACTCCAGCCTGGCTTTTTCATGTCTCGAGTTAAGAAGTGGAGTCTTCCTGGGTATCCTACCATACAGTCCCTTTTCATTCAGATGCAGACAGATAGTACGGGTTGACACTGTTGTACCCTCGGACTGCAGGGCAGCTTGAACATGTTTGGTGTTTGGATGTTAGTCGAGGTTCTTCATCCACCATCCGCACAATCTTGCGTTGAAATCTCTTGTCAATTTTTCTTTTCCGCCCACATCTAGGAGCTTAGCCACATTGTCATGGGCTTTAAACTGTGCACTGTGCACAGTAGACACAGGAACATTCAGGTCTTTGAAGATGGACTTGTAGGCTTGAGATTACTCACAATTTGGTTTCTCAAGTCCTCAGACAGTTCTTTGGTCTTCTTTCTTTTCTCCATGCTCAATGTGGTACACACAAGGACACAGGACAGAGGTTGAGTCAATTTTAATCCATGTCAACTGGCTGCAAGTGTGATATAATTATTGCCAACACCTGTTAGGTGCCACAGGTAAGTTACAGGTGCTGTTAATTACACAAATTAGAGAAGCATCACATGATTTTTCTAACAGTGCAAATACTTTTGTCCACCCCCTTTTTTATGTGTGGTGTGGAATTATATCCAATTTGGCTTAAGGACAATTCTTTTTGTGTTTTTTTTTCATTGAAGACAAATTAAATGAAGATAATAATACCAAAGAATTTGTGATTGCAATTATTTTCAGGAAGAAACTGAGTATTATCTGACATAATTGCAGGGGTGTCAGTACATTTGGCCACAACTGTATAGGGGGCCATGTACCATCAAATTGTGGACTAAGTGCCATCATGGGGTATGTGCCATCATGGGGGAGGCATGTACCATCATATGGGGGACTAAGTACCATCATGGGGGGCTATGTGTCATCATGGGACTAAGTGCCATCATGGAGTATGTACCATCATGTGAGGGCCATCTTTCATCATGGTGTATGTGCCTTCATGGGGCCAAGTACCATCATATGGGAGGCTATGTGCCATCATGGGGTATGTGCCCTTATGGGGGATCCATGTGCCATCATATAGGGAGCCATGTATCATCATATGGGGGATAAGTGCCATTCATGAGGTATATGCCATCATGAGGCGGCCTTGTACCATCATATGGGGGGCCATTTGCCATCATGGGGGGCTTTGTGCCATCAATCGGGGGCCACTTACTATCATATTGTACGTGTGCGTCACATGGGGGCTATATCCCATCATATGGTGGCTAAGTGCTATCATGGGATATGTCACATCTGCCGCATTTACCGCATAACGGCTGCACTTGCGACACACTTGCGGCAAGCCCCATGCATTGTCTATGAAGCTTGCAGTAAGTATGCTGCAGGTGCGGCAAGTGCGGTTCCGGTAGTTGCGGCAGTTGCGGCTGTGAAAAAAACGCGATCAGCTGTGTTTTGTCCGTGGACGCAACTGCTGCAACTATCGGAACCGCACTTACGGTACCTGCCGCACAGTTACCGCAAGCCCCATAGGCAATGCATGGGGCTTGCTGCAAGTGTGCCGCAAGTGCGGCCGTTATGCGGTAAATGCGGCAGATGCGGTTTTTTGACCGGAACTGCCGCATTTTTCAAAAAACCACATGTGAAAGCAGCCTAAAAAGATTTTTTATATTTAAAATCTTTTTTCATACACTTGTAAAAAAAGTGTTTATATGAATAAAAAGTTTTAAAGAAATTTTATTTTTATCATATACCAAATAGGCTAAAAAAAATTTTCAAATACTTATAATGCATGTTTTCACCACAAAAAACTATATACTATTTGTCAGGGATTAGGCTAATTGCTGGGTGTGGCTCAAGAATGCCATTACCCTAGTCCCTCTTCTTGTTTTTCAATGTAAGTGAATACCTTATAAGAGGAAGCTCACAGTGTACTGTATATTCAGATGTTTTTTTAATGTACCTGAAGAAAGCTAAATTTTAATACATGGCCGAAACGCGTTATAGCACTATTTTATTGTGATTCTATTAATAAATATTATTTGGTAAAAGTACCATAGAAATTGGATTAATATCGAGATCAACAGAGATTCCTTAAGAGGGTAAGTGTCACTCCAATCTGGATTTTTTCCTTATTTCTCTTCAAACTACCTATATGGATTCATGGGAGGGTCTACATATAATTATCCTGTGTGAACTGCAGACCCTCAGATCACCAAGACACTGAGGAGAAAGAAAGTGTCTTTTCTATGATTCTGTAAGCATCTTAATGCCCGCTCATCTCTACCATCAAACGAGCCAATTACTTTTGAAAGCTAATTGAGCTAATGATTAATACACTAAGAGCGAGCGCCGCGTTTGTCCTTATCTTTGTTTTCTTATATTTAGGGTACCGTATATACTCGCGTATAAGCCGAGTTTTTCAGCCCACAAAATTGGGCTGAAAAGTACCCCCCTCGGCTTATACGCGAGTCAGTGCTGTATACCGATGTATACATCGGTACATACCGATGTATACATCGGTATACAGCAGCCCCCGCATCCCCAGTAATGCAGGGCCCCCCCAGGGTCTCTCCGGTCACCTGTAAAGCAAGCTATACTTATCAGTGTCCCGCTCGCACCCGCCGCTGCCGACATCCACGATCCTCCATCTTCATGCGACTCCTCTTCCTGTTTCTGTGCGCGTCGCCGGCAATGACGTCATTCCCGGCGACGCGCACAGGAAACAGGAAGAGGAGTCGCATGAAGATGGAGGATCGTGGATGTCGGCAGCGGCGGGTGCGAGCAGGACACTGATAAGTATAGCTTGCTTTACAGGTGACCGGAGAGACGCTGGGGGGGGGCCTGCATTACTGGGGCTGCCTGTATACTACCGCTGGGGCTGCTATATACCTCTGGGGCACTGTATACTACCACTGGGGCTGCTATATACCTCTGGGGCCCTGTATACTACCACTGGGGCTGCTATATACCTCTGGGGCACTGTATACTACCACTGGGGCTGCTATATACCTCTGGGGCACTGTATACTACCACTGGGGCTGCTATATACCTCTGGGGCCCTGTATACTACCACTGGGGCTGCTATATACCTCTGGGGCACTGTATACTACCACTGGGGCTGCTATATACCTCTGGGGCCCTGTATACTACCACTGGGGCTGCTATATACCTCTGGGGCACTGTATACTACCACTGGGGCTGCTATATACCTCTGGGGCCCTGTATACTACCACTGGGGCTGCTATATACCTCTGGGGCACTGTATACTACCACTGGGGCTGCTATATACCTCTGGGGCCCTGTATACTACCACTGGGGCTGTATATACTACCACTGGGGCTGTATATACTACTGGGGCTGCGTGTATACTACCACTGGGGCTGCTGTATCTACCTCTGGGACTGGTGTATACCACACTGCTGGGGGCTGTATACTTGTGCTAGGGTCCACCCTCGGCTTATACACGAGTCAATAGATTTTCCCAGGTTTTGGGGGCAAAAGTAGGGGGGTCGGCTTATACACGGGTCGGCTTATACACGAGTATATACGGTAATATAATCTACTAATTTATATTGTGCTTCATGTTAGTGGTAAATGTAAGATGATATTTTTTGGATATGTTTTTGAAAAAAATTGGAAATTTAATAGGAGGGGGAAAACTTTTGCAGATGGGTAGTGACCATGACGGCCGTTTTGCAGTTGGCCATGTTGGATCCAGCTTTATTTTTTTCCATGGGAAGAGGGTCATGTGACACATCAATCGTATAGAGAATTTCATAAGAAAATCAATGTTGTGCTTGGTTTTAACACAACTTTATTCTTTCATGAGTTATTTACAAGTTTATGACCACTTATAAAATGTGTTCAAAGTGCTGCCCATTGTGTTTGATTGTCAATGCAACACTCTTCTTCCACTCTTGATACACTGATAGCAACACTGCAGAAGAAATGCTAGCACAGGCTTCCAGTATCCATTGTTTCACATGCTGCACATCTCATATCTTCACAGCATAGACAATAGACTTCAGGTGAGGGATGAGGCAAACTTTTTTGTGAATGGTGAAGTTAACAAACAAAACCACCACTATTGGTCTGACACTAACCCAAGGTGGATAGATCCCTCCAAGACTGCTGGAACACAAAAATTGATGATATGGTATGGTATATAGGGTACAAAGATAGTGGGGCCATTCTTATCAGAACTATGTAGCAATTTCAAATATCCAGTGGATCCGGATTAAGGCTACATTCACAATGTGCGTTTGTTGGTCTGTTTAATTTGCAGTGCACTGGAGAAAATGGATCACTCAAATGACAGCCAAGCAAAGTCTATGGGTTTTCATTTTTGCCATTCAGTCTGTTCTCTTGTAAAGTGATCTATTTTTTCACTGTTTTGGAAAATGACATGTCAATTTCTGTAGTGTTTTTGTCCTGTGTTTTCCCCTTAGGAGCCCTTCAAAATGGGGAAAAAAACGCAGCAGTCAAAAACGGATAAAAAAACGCATCCAAAAACGGATCAGTTTTTTTTTTGGGTGCGCTTTTTTGAGAGCTCCTCTTTTGCAGAAAAGAAGGGGAAAAAACGCAGTCTGAATGTAGCCTAAAGCCTTGTATTCCAGGAGTGCTGCAGCCTTTTCTTTACTAGTACGTATAAGGAGTCTTGAAGACAGCTCAGCTTGATTTGCACCCTTTTATTGGCAGTGCTGCTCCCATTTGGTTTTTAATATATATATATATATATATCTACTATATAATTGCCGTAGGCACGTTTGTGTCGGACCCCGGCACGCCGTGGCTTTGTCACTATGTGACGTCACCACGCCGTGCGAGGCATTGCCCGCGTAGCGGGCATTGCGACCCCTCGCCGCTGTCATCCCGCTCCGGAGCAGTTGCTGTCAGCACATGCTGACACAGTGCTCCGGAGCCTGTGCCCCTGTCATCCCGCTCCGGAGCAGCTGCTGTCAGCACATGCTGACACAGTGCTCCGGAGCCTGTGCCCCTGTGCCCCCGCTCCGGAGCAGCTGCTGTCAGCACATGCTGACACAGTGCTCCGGAGCCTGTGCCCCTGTGCCCGTGTCATGCCCGCGCCCCCTTGGGTCGGAAGTTTCGTCTGCCCGCCAGCCAGTACCGTAGCTAGCGGGTGGGCAGGGGGGCCTAGCGCATCGTGCCACTCGGCATGAGGGGCCCATTGCCTCCACCCCCTGGGGGGCCCCGTGCTGACACCAGCCGCCCGCCGTGCGCCCGGAGAGGAGGGAGGACGGAACTTCCTGTCCGGCAGCTCTGCCCGCCCCTCCTCTCCTCCTACAGCACACGCACGCCGGCCGCGGTGAGTCTGCACTCCCCCCGGCCCTCACATCTGTCTGACAGCACCCCCCCCAGTCCTCACATGGGGGTCCTGGGTGCTGATCTTGCCCCAGGGCCCGGAGCATGCCAGCTACGCCTCTGCGCTCCAGCCTCTGCCCTCCAGCCTCCGCTCTCCTTTCCAGCCTCCGCTCTCCCCTCCAGCCTCCGCTCTCCCCTCCAGCCTGTGCTCTCCCCACCAGCCTTAGCTCTCCCCTCCAGCCTCTGCCCTCCAGCCTCTGCCCTCCAGCCTCCGCTCTCCCCTCCAGTCTCTCCCCTCCAGCCTCCGCTCTCCCCTCCAGCCTCTCCCCTCCAGCCTCTGCTCTCCCCTCCAGCCTCTGCTCTCCCCTCCAGCCTCTGCTCTCCCCTCCAGCCTCCCCTCCAGCCTCTGCTCTCCCCTCCAGCCTCTGCTCTCCCCTCTGCCCTCCAGCCTCTGCCCTCCAGCCTCCGCTCTCCCCTCCAGCCTCTCCCCTCCAGCCTCTGCTCTCCCCTCCAGCCTCCACTCTCCCCTCCAGCCTCCCCTCTTCCCTCCAGCCTCCGCTCTCCCCTCCAGCCTCCGCTCTCCCCTCCAGCCTCCGCTCTCCCCTCCAGCCTCTGCCCTCCAGCCTCTGCTCTCCCCTCCAGCCTCCGCTCTCCCCTCCAGCCTCCGTTCTCCTCTCCAGCCTCCCTTATGCCCTCCAGCCTCTGCCATCCAGCCTCCGCTCTCCCCTCCAGCCTATCCCCTCCAGCCTATCCCCTCCAGCCTCCGCTCTCCCCTCCAGCCTCCGCTCTGCCCTCCAGCCTCCGATCTGCCCTCCAGCCTCCGATCTGCCCTCCAGCCTCCGCTCTGCCCTCCAGCCACCGCTCTGCCCTCCAGCCTCCGCTCTCCCCTCCAGCCTCCGCTCTCCCCTCCAGCCTCTGCTCTCCCCTCCAGCCTCTGCTCTCCCCTCCAGCCTCTCCCCTCCAGCCTCCGCTCTCCCCTCCAGCCTCCACTCTCCCCTCCAGCCTCCACTCTCCTCTCCAGCCTCTGCCCTAAAGCCTCTGCCCTCCAGCCTCTCCCCTCCAGCCTTTCCCCTCCAGCCTCTCCTTTCCAGCCTCCAGCCAATCCCCTCCAGCCTCCGCTCTCCCCTCCAGCCTCTGCTCTCCCCTCCAGCCTCTGCTCTCCCCTCCAGCCTCCGCTCTCCTTTCCAGCCTCCGCTCTCCCCTCCAGCCTCCGCTCTCCCTTCCAGCCTCCGCTCTCCCCTCCAGCCTCCGCTCTCCCCTCCAGCCTCCGCTCTGCCCTCCAGCCTCCGCTCTGCCCTCCAGCCTCTGCTCTGCCCTCCAGCCTCTGCTCTGCCCTCCAGCCTCCGCTCTGCCCTCCAGCCTCCGCTCTGCCCTCCAGCCTCCGCTCTGCCCTCCAGCCTCTGCTCTGCCCTCCAGCCTCCGCTCTCCCCTCCAGCCTCTCCCCTCCAGCCTCCGCTCTCCCCTCCAGCCTCCGCTCTCCCCTCCAGCCTCCACTCTCCTCTCCAGCCTCCGCTCTGCCCTTCAGCCTCCGTTCTCCCCTCCAGCCTCTGCCCTAAAGCCTCTGCCCTCCAGCCTCTCCCCTCCAGCCTTTCCCCTCCAGCCTCTCCTTTCCAGCCTCCAGCCAATCCCCTCCAGCCTCCAGCCAATCCCCTCCAGCCTCCGCTCTCCCCTCCAGCCTCTGCTCTCCCTTCCAGCCTCCGCTCTCCCCTCCAGCCTCTGCCCTCCCCTCCAGCCTCTGCCCTCCCCTCCAGCCTCTGCTCTGCCCTCCAGCCTCCGCTCTCCCCTCCCAGCCTCTCCCTCCAGCCTCCGCTCTCCCCTCCAGCCTCCGCTCTCCCCTCCAGCCTCCATCTCCTCTCCAGCCTCCGCTCTGCCCTTCAGCCTCCGTTCTCCCCTCCAGCCTCTGCCCTAAAGCCTCTGCCCTCCGCCTCTCCCCTCCAGCCTTGTCCCCTCCAGCCTCTCCTTTCCAGCCTCCAGCCAATCCCCTCCAGCCTCCAGCCAATCCCCTCCAGCCTCCGCTCTCCCCTCCAGCCTCTGCTCTCCCTTCCAGCCTCCGCTCTCCCCTCCAGCCTCCGCTCTCCCCTCCAGCCTCTGCCCTCCAGCCTCTGCTCTGCCCTCTAGCCTCTGCCCTCCCCTCCAGCCTCCGCTCTCCCCTCCAGCCTCCGCTCTCCTCACCCCTCCATATGCAATGTACAGTATCTACTATATAATTGCCGTAGGCACTTCCGTGTCGGTCCCCGAAAAGACTGTGGCTATGTCACTCTGTGACGTCAGCACGGCGAAGCATTGGCCGCATAGCGGCCAATGCGAGTCGCTGGCCTGAGCGAGCAATGGCCGCGAGGCCATTGCTCGCGCAGGCTGAGTACGAGCAATGGCCGCGAAGCGGCCATTGCGAGTCGCTGTCCGAAAATCGAACCAGAGGCTCGGCCTCAAAGTTAACGATTTACCGGTCAGGTAGCGCGAGCAATGGCCGCGAGGCCATTGCGAGTCGCTGCCTGAGCCGCGCTTCTAATTGGTCGGCGCCAGCGAGTCGTTACACTTGCGGCGCGCTTGCGGTAATCCTCATACAAAGTATAGTATTCTAGACACCCGATGCATTTGCATCGGGCTCACAGCCAGTATATATATATATATATATATATATATATATATATATATATATATATATATATATATATATATATATATATATATATACAGTTAGGGCCAGAAATATTTGGACAGTGACACAAGTTTTGTTATTTTAGCTGTTTACAAAAACATGTTCAGAAATACAATTATATATATATAATATGGGCTAAAAGTGCACACTCCCAGCTGCAATATGAGAGTTTCCACATCCAAATCGGAGAAAGGGTTTAGGAATCATAGCTCTGTAATGCATAGCCTCCTCTTTTTCAAGGGACCAAAAGTAATTGGACAATGGACTCTAAGGGCTGCAATTAACTCTGAAGGCGTCTCCCTCGTTAACCTGTAATCAATGAAGTAGTTAAAAGGTCAGGGGTGGATTCCAGGTGTGTGGTTTTGCATTTGGAAGCTGTTGCTGTGACCAGACAACATGCGGTCAAAGGAACTCTCAATTGAGGTGAAGCAGAACATCCTGAGGCTGAAAAAAATCAAAAATCCATCAGAGATAGCAGACATGCTTGAAGTAGCAAAATCAACAGTTGGGTACATTCTGAGAAAAAAGGAATTGACTGGTGAGCTTGGGAACTCTAAAAGGCCTGGGCGTCCACGGATGACAACAGTGGTGGATGATCGCCGCATACTTTATTTGGTGAAGAAGAACCCGTTCACAACATCAACTGAAGTCCAGAACACTCTCAGTGAAGTAGGTGTATCTGTCTCTAAGTCAACAGTAAAGAGAAGACTCCATGACAGTAAATACAAAGGGTTCACATCTAGATGCAAACCATTCATCAATTCCAAAAATAGACAGGACAGAGTTAAATTTGCTGAAAAACACCTCAAGAAGCCAGCTCAGTTCTGGAAAAGTATTCTATGGACAGATGAGACAAAGATCAACCTGTACCAGAATGATGGGAAGAAAAAAGTTTGGAGAAGAAAGGGAACGGCACATGATCCAAGGCACACCACATCCTCTGTAAAACATAGTGGAGGCAACGTGATGGCATGGGCATGCATGGCTTTCAATGGCACTGGGTCACTTGTGTTTATTGATGACATAACAGCAGACAAGAGTAGCCGGATGAATTCTGAAGTGTACCGGGATATACTTTCAGCCCAGATTCAGCCAAATGCTGCAAAGTTGATTGGACGGCGCTTCATAGTACAGATGGACAATGACCTCAAGCATACAGCCAAAGCTACCCAGGAGTTCATGAGTGCAATAAAGTGGAACATTCTGCAATGGCCAAGTCAATCACCAGATCTTAACCCAATTGAGCATGCATTTCACTTGCTGAAATCCAGACTTAAGACGGAAAGACCCACAGACAAGCAAGACCTGAAGGCTGCGGCTGTAAAGGCATGGCAAAGCATTAAGAAGGAGGAAACCCAGCGTTTGGTGATGTCCATGGGTTCCAGACTTAAGGCAGTGATTGCCTCCAAAGGATTCGCAACAAAATATTGAAAATAAAAATATTTTGTTTGGGTTATGTTTATTTGTCCAATTACTTTTGACCTCCTAAAATGTGGAGTGTTTGTAAAGAAATGTGTACAATTCCTACATTTTCTATCAGATATTTTTGTTCAACCCTTCAAATTAAACGTTACAATCTGCACTTGAATTCTGTTGTAGAGGTTTCATTTCAAATCCAATGTGGTGGCATGCAGAGCCCAACTCGCGAAAATTGTGTCACTGTCCAAATATTTCTGGCCCTAACTGTATATATATATATATGTACATATATATATATACAGTGCCTACAAGTAGTCTCCAACCCCCTGCAGATTTAGGTGGTTGACACATGCGGAATTAACTTGGCATTGTGACATTTGGACTGTAGATCAGCCTGGAAGTGGGAAATGCACTGCAGCCAAAAAGATTTAAAAATTTTTTTTTTTTTTTTTTTTTTTTTTTTAAGCGTTGAAAGTTAATTCAGAGGGTCATTTATTATTCAACCCCTCAAACCACCAGCATTCTGTTTGGTCCCCCTAAAGTATTAAGAAGTAGTTCAGGCACAAAGAACAATGATCTTCACATGTGTGGATTAATTATCTCTTTTCTGACTATTTAAGACCCTCCCCAACCTTGTGAACAGCACTCATACATGGTCAACATGGGAAAGACAAAGGAGCATTCCAAGGCCATCAGAGACAAGATCGTGGAGGATCACAAGGCTGGCAAGGGGTACAAAACCCTTTCCAAGGAGTTGGGCCTACTTGTCTCCACTGTTGGGAGCATCATCCGGAAGTGGAAGGCTTATGGAACTACTGTTAGCCTTCCACGGCCTGGACAGCCTTTGAAAGTTTCCTCCCGTGCTGAGGCCAGGCTTGTCCGAAGAGTGAAGGCTAACCCAAGGACAACAAGGAAGGAGCTCCGGGAAGATCTCATGGCAGTGCGGACATTGGTTTCAGTCAATACTATAAGTAACGTACTCCACCGCAATGGTCTCCGTTTCAGACGAGCCTGTAAGGTACCTTTACTTTCAAAGCGTCATGTCAAGGCTCGTCTACAGTTCGCTCATGATCACTTGGAGGACTCTGAGACAGACTGGTTCAAGGTTCTATGGTCTGAGGAGACCAAGATCGAGATCTTTGGGGCCAACCACACACGTGACGTTTGGAGACTGGATGGCACTGCATACGACCCCAAGAATACCATCCCTACAGTCAAGCATTGTGGTGGCAGCATCATGCTGTGGGGCTGTTTCTCAGCCAAGGGGCCTGGCCATCTGGTCCGCATCCATGGGAAGATGGCTAGCACGGCCTACCTCGAGATTTTGGCCAAGAACCTCCGCTCCTCCATCAAGGATCTTAAGATGGGTCGTAATTTCATCTTCCAACAAGACAACGACCCAAAGCACACAGCAAAAAAACCGAGGCCTGGATCAAGAGGGAAAAAATCAAGGTGATGGAGTGGCCTAGTCAGTCTCCTGACCTTAACCCAATTGAAAACTTGTGGAAGGAGCTCAAGATTAAAGTCCACATGAGACACCCAAAGAACCTAGATAACTTGGAGAAGATCTGCATGGAGGAGTGGGCCAAGATAACTCCAGAGACCTGTGCCGGCCTGATCAGGTCTTATAAAAGACGATTATTAGCTGTAATTGCAAACAAGGGTTATTCCACAAAATATTAAACCTAGGGGTTGAATAATAATTGACCCACACTTTTATGTTTAAAATTTTTTAAAATTCAACTGACCAACATAACTTTTTGGTTTGTAAGATTTATGCTTCTGTTAATAAATCCTACTCTCGTTTGCAGTTTGAAGGCTCTAACTTATTTGCATTTTATCAAACCACCTAAATCTGCAGGGGGTTGAAGACTACTTGTAGACACTGTATACACACAGTGGGTATGGAAAGTACTCAGACTCCTTTAAGTTATTAAATCTTTAATTCATTGCAGCAATTTGGTAAATTCAAAAAACTTTATTTTTTTTCTCATTAATGCACTCTCAGCACCGCATCTTGACAGCCATGAGTCTTCTTGGGAATGATGTAACAAGTTTTGCACACCTGTATTT
This sequence comes from Allobates femoralis, assembly GCA_033576535.1. Taxonomy (NCBI): domain Eukaryota; kingdom Metazoa; phylum Chordata; class Amphibia; order Anura; family Aromobatidae; genus Allobates; species Allobates femoralis. The sequence goes on from JARQOC010000003.1 coordinate 626,858,964, forward strand.
GGGGATCCTTTGCCAATCTTCCTTGCAGATCTTCTCCATTTCTGTCAGGTTGGATGGTAAACATTGATGGACAGCCGTTTTCAGGTCTCTCCATAGATGCTCAATTGGGTTTAAGTCAGGGCTGTGGCTGGGCCAGTCAAGAATGGTCACAGCGTTGTTCTGAAGCAATTCCTTTGTTATTTTAGCTATGTGCTTAGGGTCACTGTCATGTTGGAAGGTGAACCTTTGGCCAAGTCTGAGGTCCAGAGCACTCTAGAAGAGGATTTCTGCCAGGATATCTCTGTACTTGGCCACATTCATGTTTCCTTCAATTAAAACCAGTCATCCTGTAACTGCAGCTAAAAAACACTCCCATAGCATGATGCTGCCACCACCATGTTTCACCGTTGAGATTGTATTGGGCAGGTGATGAGCAGTGCCTGGTTTTCTGCACACATATCGCTTAGAATTATCACCAAAAAGTTCTATCTTCATTTCATTAGATCAGAGAATCCTATTTCTTATAGTCTGGGAGTCCTTCATGTTTCTTTTGCAAACTCTATGCAGGTTTTCATATGTCTTGCACTGAGGAGAGGCTTCTTTCGAGCAACTCTGCCATAAAGGCCAAGCAAGTGGAGGGCTGCAGTGATAGTTGACTTTGTGGAACATTCTCCCATTTCCCTACTGCATCTCTGGAGATCAGCCACAGTGATCTTGGGGTTCTTCTTTAGCTTTCTCACCAAGGCTCTTCTCCCCAAATTGCTCAGTTTGGCTGAATGGCCAGGTCCCAAACTTCTTCCATTGAAGGCTTATGGAGGCCAATGTGCTCTTAGGAACCTTGGGCTCTCCAAAAATTATTTTGTAACCTTGGCCAGATTTTTTCCTTGCCACAATTTTGCGTCTCAGCTCCTTTGGCAGTTCCATTGACCTCATGTTTCTCATTTGGTCTGAAATGCATTGTGAGCTGTGGTGTCTTGTATAGAGAGGTGTGATTTTCCAAATCAAGTCCTCTCACTTTTTTGAATTTATCAAATTACTGCAATAAAGCAAAGAGTGAAAAATATAAAGGGGTCTGAATACTTTCCTAAGAGCTCTGGCCGAAAGTGTCCTTGGATGCATACCACTTGCACGGTAGAGCAAAGCAGAGGATTTGGGAGGGTGATGTCACTACCCAGAAGTGGCAGCAAGACTACAGAAGCCTGAGAGTGGCCAAATCAAATCTGATACGGTTCGAAAATCAAAGCGGAATTTCTTCATCAGGGAAGAGCCCGTGCTTGTTCCCTCACCTATTTATCTTAATTGCTCAATTACTTAATTGCCAGCACCAAAATATCACATAGAATGGAAGCTGCAACAATCTCCTGCAACATACAGTGAAAACATGGCACTGTTTTGAGTTCTAGCAGCATGATCTAAGATTAGTGATGAGCGAGTATGCTCTGCGCTACTCGATACTCGCACGAGTATCACTGTACTCGGGCTACTCGGCGAGCACCGAGTAATCTCACGATACTCGTGCTGTGCTCGTGGTCCTCATCCCTGCATGTTGGCGCTCTTTAGAGAGCCAGCCCACATACAGGGATTGGCTGGCCGACCACTGCAATGCCACAGCCCTGTTAGTTGTGGCATTGCAGTGATTAGCCGGCCCGCACAGCATGACCGAGCCTTTATAAGACCCGGCCACGATGTGCTCTGCACACAGCCATCCAGACAGTGAGTGTAGGGAGAGTGTCTGCTGCTGCTTAGGGACAGATTTGCGGCCCTCATAGGTAGATCCGGAGCAGGGCTGCAAACTGCTGCTGACCACAACAGTCCTTCTCAGGACTAATCTAGGAGGATATAGGCAGGGTGATCCAGATCGGAGTCCAAGCTTTACAGTGACCAGAACAGTCCTCAGGAGACTGCTGGAGCTGACTAGCTGTATACAGGCAGGGTCTAAAATCCAGCTTTCTTGTGACCAGAACAGTCCTCAGGAGACTGTTGGAGCTGACTAGCTGTATACAGGCAGGGTCTAAAATCCAGCTTTCCTGTGACCAGAACAGTCACCAGACTGTCAAAATTGACTAGCTGTATACAGGCAGGGTCTAAAATCCAGCTTTCCTGTGACCAGAACAGTCCTCAGGAGACTGTTGGAGCTGACTAGCTGTATACAGGCAGGGTCTAAAATCCAGCTTTCCTGTGACCAGAACAGTCACCAGACTGTCAAAATTGACTAGCTGTATACAGGCAGGGTCTAAAATCCAGTTTTCCTGTGACCAGAACAGTCACCAGACTGTCAAAATTGACTAGCTGTATACAGGCAGGGTCTAAAATCCAGCTTTCCTGTGACGAGAACAGTCACCAGACTGTTGTAGCTGTATACAGGAAAAATGCGCAAGGGCGTTGGCAAGGGACAAGGAAGTGGACGTGATGGTGGTGCAGGCAGAGGCCGAGGTCGTGTGCAAGCACTATTTTCGCAACAACAAAGTGGCACATCTACTCGCTCGCACGTCCTGTCCCAAATTCTTGGGGCCCGCAGCAGTACACCGCTCTTGAACCAAGACCAGTGTCAACAGGTTGTTACTTGGATAGCGGATAATGCTTCAAGTCAGATGGGCACCTCCACAAACACCCTGTCTTCCACACGGTCAAGTGTCAGTAGCCGTGATACTGCACCGCACATTTCCCAACCTGATCCTTCTTCCTACCACCAGGCCGAGTACACGTCCATGGACATTACTGATCCCACACTAGGACACTCGGTAGAGCTGTTCACGTATCTATTCGCAGAATCTGGCCTCTCTCCAGCTCCTGTTGAAGTGGGTGATAAGATGGTATGTACAGATGCCCAAATATTTGAGCAGCCACGTTCTCACGAAGGGAACCTTGGCAATGTGTCTCAACAAGGGGTGGACGATGATGAGACACAATTGCCAGGAAGTCAGGAGGAGGATCAGGGTGCGGAAGAGGAAGACGACGTGGAGGATGATTCAGTAGCTGACCCAACCTGGCAGGAGGATATGCAGAGCGAGGACAGCAGTGCACAGGGGGAGGGAGGCATAGTATCACAATAGGCAGTAAGAAGCAGGGTCGTGTCCGTAAGCAGAAGGCAGGCAACCATTCCCCGGAACAACAACACGACACAAGGTGCCTGTGCAAATGTTAGGTCTTCCCGAGTCTGGAAGTTTTTTAAGTTGGCTCCAGATGACTCTAAAAAGGCCATTTGCAACACCTGCCATGCCAGCATCAGCAGGGGTACGAAAACTAGCAGCCTGATCACCACCAGCATGTTCAGGCACATGTCAGCCAAGCACCCGACTTTGTGGGAAGTACAACAGAGTCGAGGAGGGGTGCTTGCTGATGTCAATGCTACGTCTTCGCGTGTTGTGCGTGCGAGCCAATCCCCTGTCCATGCTGGCCGCGAACAAGCCTCCGACCCAGCACCTGACGTTGTCCACGCACAAATAACACCACCATCAAGCACGTCCTTGTCCCAGCGAAGCGTTAAATTATCCATTCAGCAAACCTTTGAACGCAGGCGCAAATACGCTGCCAACGCCCCACATGCCACAGTCCTAAATTATCACATTTCACGACTGCTTGCGCAAGAAATGTTACCTTTCCGGCAGGTGGAGACGGAAGCATTCCGCGACCTGATGGTGGCTGCTGTCCCACGTTACTCGGTGCCCAGCCGCCACTATTTCTTCAGATGTGCCGTCCCCGCATTGCATAACCACTTGTCAAAAAGCATCATTCGTGCCCTGAACAACGCTGTTTCAGCCAAAGTCCACCTAACCACAGACACGTGGACAAGCTCTTGTGGGCAAGGCCGCTACATCTCCTTGACGGCACACTGGGTTAATATTGTGGAAGCTGGGACCCAGTCTGAGCGAGGGACGGAACACGTCCTTCCCACACCAAGTATTGCAGGCCCTACCTCAGTCATGGTTTCACCCAGACTCTATAGCTCCGGAATGTCATGCTTTTCAGCCTCCTCCTCCTGCGCATCCTCATCCACACCAGTCCCAAGCTGGAAGCACTGTAGCACTTCCTCTGCGAAGTGGCAACAGGCTGTGCTGAAGCTAATATGCATAGGTGACAAAACCCACAATGCAGAAGAGGTGTGGACAGCTCTGAAACAGCAGGCAGATCAATGGCTCACACCTCTGAACCTAAAGCCAGGAAAGGTCGTGTTTGACAATGGCCGGAACCTGGTGGCAGCTTTGAGGCGAGGCCAGCTGACGCATGTTCCCTGCGTGGCCCATGTGCTCAACGTGGTGGTTCAGCGGTTTTTAAAGTCATACCCAGAGCTGTCTGATCTGCTGGTAAAAGTTCGGCGCCTGTCTGCACATTTTCGCAAGTCACCTGCTGCTTCAGCCGGCCTTGCCAGCTTTCAGCGTCGTTTGCGTCTTCCGGCCCACAGACTGGTGTGTGATGTCCCCATGCGTTGGAATTCAACTCTGCACATGTTGGTCAGGATATGTGAGCAGAAGTGGGCAGTTGTTGAGTACCTGCATCACCTAAGCCGTCGGGAAATGGGTCAAACTCCACACATAACACCTGAGGAGTGGAGATGGAAGTCGGACCTATGTACTGTCCTCCAAAACTTTGAGGACTCCACCAAGATGGTGAGCGGGGATGACGCCATTATTAGCGTCACCATACCACTACTCTGCCTTCTAAAACGGTCTCTGCTGAAAAACAAAGAGGATGCATTGCAGGCGGAGCGCGATGACTTGGAGCAAGAAACAGTAGAGGGTGTGGGTGATAACACACAGCCCTGCCTCATCTCATCACAACGTGCAGTGGAGGACTATGACGAGGAGGAGGAGGATGAAGACATGGAGCAACTCTCTGGCCAAATTGAGGATATGACATGCACACCAGTCATACCCTCGCTTCAGCGTGGCTGGCCAGAGGACAGGGGAGATGAGGAGGAGGAGGAGGAGGAGGAGGACAGCATGTTCAGTCATCGTGTTGGTCTGGATACTGAAGTGATGGCTGTTAAGAGTCTGGCGCACATGGCTGACTTTATGGTAAGCTGCCTGGCTCGTGACCCTCGCGTTCAGAACATCCTGGCCGACAATCAGTACTGGTTGGCAACACTCTTAGACCCACACTACAAGGAGAACTTTATGTCTCTCATTCCTGAGGCGGAGAGGTCAGCCAAAATGCAACAGTTCCAAAAGGCCATAGTCACGGAAGTAGGCAAAGCATTCCCTTCACAAAACGCTAGCGGCATAGGTCAGGAATCGGTGGACAACCAAGGCGTACGACCGAGAGGGGCACAAGTCCAATCCGCCAGAGGTTGAGGAACAGTCTTTACGATGTGGGACAGTTTTCTCAGCCCCTCACGTACCCCAGCCCCTGAGGTGCGGGGTAGTGCCACAAGAAATGCTAAGTTTGGCCAGATGCTGAAGGAGTACCTTGCAGATCGAACAACTGTACTGCGAAATTCCTCTGTGCCTTACAATTATTGGGTCTCCAAGCTGGACACGTGGTATGAATTGGCTCTCTATGCCTTGGAAGTCCTGGCCTGCCCTGCCGCTAGTGTTTTGTCAGAGCGTGTTTTCAGTGCCGCAGGTGGAATCATTACTGATAAACGCACCCGCCTGTCAACTGAAAATGCTGACAGGCTGACTCTGATCAAGATGAACAAGGGTTGGATTGGGCCAGACTTCACCACACCACCAAGTACCAACACTCACCCATGGGTACACACTTCTGGACTGTGGCTAATCGCTGGAGTGCTCCTCCTTCTCCTCATGTGCCACCATCATGACCGTTACAATAGTTAGGCTGTTGTTTCAGGTATACCCCCAGTGGTAAATTTTTTCGCCCATTCTTTTAGAATGGGCATTACAACGACAGGAGACCTGCTCCTTTTCAATGGGAAAAATGTTTTGAGGCCCTCATGCACGTCTCTATCCAGGGACAATGTGGAGCCTCCCAATTTTTGGCTGCCCTGCCAAAGGGCTATACTCCAATACACCCACTTCAGGTTTACAGGCCCTACTGCATGTCTCTATCCAGGGACAATGTGGAGCCTCCCAATTTTTGGCTGCCCTGCCAAAGGGCTATACTACAATACACCCACTTCCTTACAATGGGCACTTCAGGTTTACAGGCCCTCATGCACGTCTCTATCCAGGGGCATTGGTGAACCTCCCAATTTTGGACTGCTCTGGCAAAGGAAAATACTACAATAGACCCACTTCCTGAAAATGGGCACATTATGTCAAGAGGCCTTCATGTACGTCTCTTCTCAGGGACATTGGAGTGCCGCACCATGTTTTCACGTAAAATCTTTCATGTAATCACAAAAAGTAACATACACCAGCTGTATCTCACTATTGGGTATGTGCCCTTAAAGTGACCCTAAACCCGGAAGCCAACCCCACATCCCCTTCATACCTATACATGCAGCTTGTGAACCTGCTGCCATCGATCCCTGTATCTTGCAAAACCGCTGGGGCATTCTTCATAATTCATACTTTTATAATGTCATTTCTGGGCGTTTCACTGAAATTTTAAAGCCGCAGCAGGCGGGCCTGTGTGCCGCTCTCCCCCTCCTTCTCCATAATTCTGCACGCAGCGATGGGCGTGCTAAACAACAGAGAGGCAGCTCGCCTCATAGTATGGGCGTTTTAACCGGTATGACGCGTATTACGTCATACCGGCTTCACCGCCCATACTATGAGGCGAGCTGCCTCTCTGTTGTTTAGCACGCCCATCGCTGCGTGCAGAATTACGGAGAAGGAGGGGGAGAGCGGCACACAGGCCCGCCTGCTGCGGCTTTAAAATTTCAGTGAAACGCCCAGAAATGACATTATAAAAGTATGAATTATGAAGAATGCCCCAGCGGTTTTGCAAGATACAGGGATCGATGGCAGCAGGTTCACAAGCTGCATGTATAGGTATGAAGGGGATGTGGGGTTGGCTTCCGGGTTTAGGGTCACTTTAAATTATGAGATCTCATCCATCTCAAGCATGCATTTCACATAATTAAGAGTAAATATAAAGCAGAAAGACCCTCAAACAAGCAATTACATAATTTAGCTGCAGTAAAGGCCTGGCAAAGCATCTCAAATAAGGAAACCCAGTGTTTGGTGACTTCCATTGCTTCCAAACTTCAGGCAGTCCTGCAAAGGATTGTTTACAGCCTGGAGTAAGGGCGAGGAAGCCCGAAACGTAGCGATACCCTGTATATGAAGCCAGAATAAAGGCGTTTACATCATTAACCTGGAGTGCTGCAGCTAATTTAATGGATAGATAGATAGATAGATAGATAGATAGATAGATAGATAGAAAGATAGATAGATAGATAGATAGATAGATAGATAGATAGATAGATAGATAGATAGATAGATAGATAGATAGAATTATACTACAGAATAATCTACTGAAGGTTCCAGTGAGCACTATTGTGGCCATATTCTGGAAGTGGATAAAACATAATTTCATCATAAACAGAACATGATCTGCTCTCTACAAAATTTCAGACAGAGGAAAGGCCCAGTTACACACACAGATAATTGTGCAGATATTGTTCGCAGATCTCTGGTTGCAGTGAAATCATGGACACATTGTTACATTTGTATACGGCCGCAAAATGGAACAATGTGTCCATGATTTCACTGCAATTAGAGATCTGCGAACAATCTCTGCACAATTATCTGTGTGTGTAACTGGTCCTGAATGAAGAGAAATATCATAAGAGTTGTACAAGTTTGAATTGAAAACTTAAAAACAAACAAATTAAAAGAAGAGAAGTCACTCATATCGAACCAAAAAAAGGTTGCATAACACAAACATATAATATGTCAAAAAAATCATGATATGGATTATAAAAAAACATACGTAAAAAAAATCTATCCATCTATCTATAATATAATATGACACCAAAAAGGAATGCCGCACTCCAAATCAAGTGTTCAAAATCTGCCTTTATTAGGCCATCAAGTGCAGTGTGCAACGTTTCAGGCCCAGTCGCCCTTCTTCTAGGCTTGAAGAAGGGCGACTGGGCCTGAAACGTTGCACACTGCACTTGATGGCCTAATGAAAGCAGATTTTGGACACCTGATTTGGAGTGCGGCATTCCTTTTTGGTATCGTATGAATAGCAAACAGAAGTATTGCTTGGATTGATTTGCACCCACTGCAGAAGCCGTGCTGCTCTTTTTCTATCTATCTATCTATCTATCTATCTATCTATCTAAGCCGAAGGTCACACTTGCGTCATGCATTTGTTTAATGCATGCGTTATTTTCATGTGCGAATTATGAAAAACGCATGCGTTAATGCATCCATAGGCTCCCATGTTAAAAACACATTGGAAAAGTGCAGTGCGTTTGACGCTGTGCGTTTTTGTAAAATCACCAAAGTTCATGAGACAATTGCTTCTTTACTGTGTATTTTTCACACGATGAGAAGAAACAGAAAGACCATTCTGCATAGAGTCCATTACATTTATTTATGTGTGTCAGTCTAGCTACATTGAATGTAAATGTAGCTGTATAAATTAAAGCAAAAATGGAAATAATAAAAATAAAATAATAATGTATACCAGAAAGACTTCATGTTTTAAATAATATATATGATACACACTTTGCTATCATTCTGTTACTATATAGCTCTGGTGTTCTGACTTCTCTATAAATCAATATAAGCATTCAAGTAAACTATAAAACAATAATAAAGGAGTTTTCACAATAGTGACCAATAATTAATATTACCCTATCTAAAAGACTCATGTATGATAGGACATTGTCTACATTGTTTCATTTATCACAGAAATGCATCTGACAGGCAACTGCTGTAATTTTAAACATTAAAGCAATAGATTTCTTTGCTCAGATAGCTTGAGTTTTATAAACCAGAATAATTTAATACAAATTATAGTATTTCAAGCACAAAGAAAAATTCTGACAAGACTCAGAAGGTTTTCCAGTGATGTTTAGTGTGTGCTTGATACATCTGGGAGCTTACAAGTGGAATACTTATGAATTAGGTGCCACTGGTACTGTCTGTATTCTCAACAGATGGAGAAGAACTTCTGATTTATCTCAGAAATATGTGGATAGTATTAAAGAACTATAATTCAAAGGAAGACATTATATTCCGAAGGATAAATTCACCACAATTCCCCAAACAGTAAAATTCAAATTAAAGCAACAGAATTTTAATTTCATATTTCCATCTAATAAATATTTCTACTTAACATTTTTCTCAGTAATATCCTTTATGTTTGCTTGTTTTTGTCATGAATGTATAACCATAAATAAAAGTATTCATTTGGAAAATGGCAGGATATAAAACTATTTATCAGGCCCAAATCTGCTGGTTCCAAATCCAATTTCGTCCATTCAGTTGTGTCAGACTATTGAACACCATGTGAATCATTTTCCTCCAAGCTTCTCTATTTGTCACAGCATCCTTCAGTTCTCTGATGTTATTCCCGTATCTGATATGGTGGTGTCCAGCCAACGGGTTTAAGGTCTTCCTCGACCTCTACTGCCACTGACCATAACAAGCATCATGTCCTTCTCAACTGAATCTGCTGGTACAGTATAATAAATATCAACCTAAAGGGAATCTTTCAGAAGATTTATGCTACCTCATATGAGAGCAACATGATGTAAATAAGCCCTAAATCCAATGTTGTATCACTTAGATTACTAGGTGTAGCCATACTTACACAATCAAAGATTTTAGGTATAGCCATCTAGCAGAAACCATACCGAAGCCTCTGCCTACACCAGACTCTCAGTGTACATTTATATAGACAGAGCTGCTGATCACAGAGAGGGCAGAGTTTAACCTGAGCTCCCACCTGTTGGGTCAGACTAATGATAAAGCTAGAAAGCTTAAACTAACATACAAAGTAAACAAAAACACACTTTGTGATGAGAGATGCATGGCTGAAATCTCGGTATTAAACCTTCAACCATCAGATTATATAACAAAAACCTGCTGACAGGACTGTTAAATTCTCCACAGCCCCCAAACTGCTAGTGGTATTGTTGGGTGAGATTACTATTGATCTCTTCTATTTGCTTATATCTTATCAAATTAAGCTAATCAAGTACATGCATGAAGTAATAATATCAGATGAGGTCAGATATAAGACTTCTCTCGGTGGAGTGGGCATCCAAAAAGTGCCTTTATTATTCAGCATCAAATCTAGGCAACGCAAAAGAAGGCGGTAACAAGGCATCACTGTGAACCATTCAACCAATCACGGTAGTCTCTGAACTCTTGAATAGATAAAGTCCCAATAAGTTATCTCTATATAGTTGTGTCTTCTTCCTTAAACATTCCACTCACATTCCAAAACATTCTTCAGGGCAATGCCACAGTACATTCTTTTGTTCACTATGGAACTAGATATAGCTGGGTCACTCAGGATATGGAACAGAACACAAGTACTAAATCCAGATTTAGGACGCTTGTAAATCTAGTCCATTGACAAAATTAACGTGCACAACTTGTGTGGGACATACCATCTTTAATATGCCACGTAAGGGCCCTTTCACATCAGCGGTTTTTTCAAATCGCGGCAGATGCGGTGAAAAAAACGCATCTGCCGCATACCGGCTGCACTTGCGGCACGGTTGCGGCGCGGTTGCGGTAAACGCCATACAAGGTATAGGCGGACTTGCGTCAGGTGCGGCAAGTGTGGTTTTTGGCACTTGCGGCAGGTGCGGCCGCGAAAAAAACCGCGGCTGACAGCATTTTTTTTCGCGGCAACACCTGCCGCAAGTGCCAAAACCGCACTTGCCGCACCTGCCGCAAGTCCGCCTATACCTTGTATGGCGTTTACCACAACCGCGCCGCAACCGTGCCGCAAGTGCAGCCGGTATGCGGTAATCACGGCAGATGCGTTTTTTTCACCGTATCTGCCGCGATTTAAAAAAAATGCTGATGTGAAAGGGCCCTTAGATAGGTATTTTTATATTTTTATTAGTTTGACAAAGCTATTTATGGATTGTACACATTTCTATGTGTACACCAGCGGTATGGATAAAAAAGGGAGGATTATGAAATGCTTGTATTGAGCTTTTTATATCGGTGAATGGGCAAAGTGGTGTAGACACTGTATATAAGGTTATGGTAAACAACTACTTGGTTCTCAATGAGAGCTTGAGAACCTCCATATTACTCCGTTTTAGGGGAAACTTTTAACATTAGTTTTATTATAGTTAATTTTGAATAAAGTTATTTTAAAAAAAAAATTTTTTAACAAGTTTCCATAACAATTTAATAAAATGTGTTTTTCACTTGTTTACATATTGGGGGATTAGACTATAAGTATCAGCAAGTGAGCATTGAATTATAAGAACAACATGAATATATCTTAGATAGTGATGAGTGAGTACTAAAATGCTCGGGTGCTCGAAGCTCGGGCCGAGCATCCCAAGATACTCGTGTACTCGGCCCGAGCACCGAGCCCAATGTTATCCTATGGGAGACCCGAGTATTTTTATGAAATGACTGCAGGCAGCATGTAGAAACCCTAAAAATGTCACAAAAGTCTCAGAAGAGTGCTCAGATGACATGGCAACACCATGGGGAAGACCCCTGTAAGCATTTCTCACTCAAAAGTCACAGCTGTGAACAATGTTGTCCGAGTTTCACGCCAATTTTACGGAGTAACCAGAAAACCTTCCAAAATGACACCAAAATGAATATTCAGGGTGGAAATATTAAAGTGACCCTAAACCCGGAAGCCAACCCCACATCCCCTTCATACCTATACATGCAGCTTGTGAACCTGCTGCCATCGATCCCTGTATCTTGCAAAACCGCTGGGGCATTCTTCATAATTCATACTTTTATAATGTCATTTCTGGGCGTTTCACTGAAATTTTAAAGCCGCAGCAGGCGGGCCTGTGTGCCGCTCTCCCCCTCCTTCTCCGTAATTCTGCACGCAGCGATGGGCGTGCTAAACAACAGAGAGGCAGCTCGCCTCATAGTATGGGCGGTGAAGTCGGTATGACGTAATACGCGTCATACCGGTTAAAACGCCCATACTATGAGGCGAGCTGCCTCTCTGTTGTTTAGCACGCCCATCGCTGCGTGCAGAATTACGGAGAAGGAGGGGGAGAGCGGCACACAGGCCCGCCTGCTGCGGCTTTAAAATTTCAGTGAAACGCCCAGAAATGACATTATAAAAGTATGAATTATGAAGAATGCCCCAGCGGTTTTGCAAGATACAGGGATCGATGGCAGCAGGTTCACAAGCTGCATGTATAGGTATGAAGGGGATGTGGGGTTGGCTTCCGGGTTTAGGGTCACTTTAATGGACTATTATTGCAGAACATTTTTTGCTTTTTGGGTAATTTTTAGTGTTGAGCGAACATGCTCGGCACTACTCGTTACTCGCACGAGTATCACTGTACTCGGGCGACTCGCCGAGCACCGAGTAATCTCGCGATACTCGTGCTGTGCTCGTGGTCGTCATCTCTCCATGTTGGCGCTCTTTTGAGAGCCAGCCCACGTGCAGGGATTGGCTGACAGACCACTGCAATGCCACAGCCCTGTTAGTTGTGGTATAGCAGTGATTGGCCGGCCTGCACAGCGTCACCGAGCCTTTATAAGTCCCGGCGCGCTGTGCTCGGCACACAGCCTTCCAGACAGTGAGTGTAGGGAGAGTGTCTGCTGCTGATTAGGGACAGATTTGCGGCCCTCATAGGTAGATCCGGATCAGGGCTGCAAACTGCTGCTGACCACAACAGTCCTTCTCAGGACTAATCTAGGAGGACATAGGCAGGGTGATCCAGATCGGAGTCCAAGATTTCCAGTGACCAGAACAGTCCTTCTCAGGACTAATCTAGGAGGATATAGGCAGGGTTATACAGATTGGAATCCAAGCTTTTCTGTGACTATTAGAGTCACCACACTCTTGTACTTAGTACCTTAAAACAGGTTAGGGACTAAAATTCTCTCTTCAAACCATTACAGTCACCAGACAGGTGTACGTACTTCCTTAATACAGGTTAGGGAACTAAAATCCTAACTCTTGTCATCAAAACAGTCACCAGACAGGTGTACGTACTACCTTAATACAGGTTAGGGATTAAAATCCTCTCTTCAAACCATTACAGTCACCAGACAGGTGTACGTACTACCTTAATACAGGTTAGGGAACTAAAATCCTAACTCTTGTCATCAAAACAGTCACCAGAGAGGTGTACGTACTACCTTTTCTTTTCTTTTCAATATTCTTTTTATTAACGCTTTGCAGTACATTGTAATAGACAGTAAATCAACATTTTTCAACAGTATAGTGTGAGTACATAGTCAGAGAAGAAAGAACTGGGATTCTAACAGTACAATTAACGGCCATATAAGCAACACTCCGAGACAGTTCAAAGGTGTTGTTGGTCCTGCATTGCGCGATCACGCTCCACAGCCCCCAGAGCGTTAGAAGTGATGGGCAGAGGTGGAGCGCACCCGGCAACACCGTCCCAAAGGTGGGAGTGGTCGTGAGCCAATCCAGTGTCTCACTGAGAGCTGCAAACATTAACCGCACTGTAAGAAGTGCACATTGTTGGCTATCAATAATAAATTCAGATCTAAAAACGTTAAAGAAAGTAGAAATAAAGTCAAGCCGCTTCGCTTGAGGGGGGGCAGTTAAAGATAAGAGTCGAGAGAGAAGTAAGGAGATAGGAACGAAACAGGAAAGAGAGGGGTGTGGGGTGGGTAGGTTAGGACACGGGATATCTATCAGATTGAATGGTAATGTTCGGTGATATCAAGTTAGGATGTCGAACTGTATCTGATCCAGGGTGACCAGGTTTCTAAGAAAGAAGCTCGAGTGTGGTTCACATAGGACACCGTTTCTGCAACAAGGTACAACTGGTGAACTTTAGTGTGGAGCTGTTGGAGCGAAGGGACCTCAGCCGAACGCCAGTATACCGGTATTAGGAGTTTGGCCGCTGCAATAATATTCTGGGCCAGGATTGATGTATATTTCTTTGTAGGCCATAGCCTGAAATTTAGCAAGGTCGTCTCTGGAGTTAATTGCACCCTTTCTCCTAGAACCAGAGTAATCAGTTTTTCAGTTATTTGCCAAAATGAAGATATGACAGGACATTGCCACCAGATGTGGTAGTAGTTTCCATTTTCGGCACCACACCTCCAGCACTCAGCTGTGGATGGAGCCCCCCATCTCTGGCATTTAAGGGGATCATAATACCATCTCGTTATTATTTTATATGAGTTTTCTTGTGCTCGAACACATTGGGTGGGTCCATGAGAGGCTCCATATATGCGTGATATCTGTTCTTTCGTGAAGGTGTATCCTAGATCTCTTTCCCATAGAGAAATATACGCTCGTTTGTGACAGCAGTTGGACAGTAAAAGCAATTGATAGAGTTGTGAGAAAATTTTCGCGGGTCTAGCGGTTCTAGCACAAAGTGTCTCATATACTGTCATAGGTCTGTTCAGATCGCCGCTTTTAAGGTGACGACGCAGGAGGGTTTTAATTGAGTTATAGGCGACGAAGGTTAAAGTTGTCAAGTCCGGGTGCCTTTGCAAGTCTTGGAGGGGGAGAAGGGTACCATCTCGGAGAAGGTGGTCTAAGGAAATACCAGAATATTTAGGGCTCTTGGAATGTCCGGTCGGAGTCGATGTAGAGCGTGCTAGAATGTCAGATAGCGACAAAAGGGGTGATAATGGCGGGGCTAGAGCGTCTATTGAGTCACGCCAGAGTTTAAGGGTGTTTTTAGTATGGGGATTTACTATACGTTCGGTTCAGGTATTGGAGTGCATTAGGAATAGCGCTCTGAGGGGTAGGGGAGCAAGTGCCTCTTCAATCTCTATCCACTGCTTTTCCGTATTCCCTCGAATTATGTCTACCGTTCTCGTCAGGATTGCTGCCTTATAGTAGAGCCTGATGTCCGGCACACCCATGCCCCCCGCTGATTTTGGGAGGGTAAGTGTACGGTATGCCACGCGCGGTCTCCTGGTCTTCCATATATATTTGGAGAAAAGGGAGTTCACTTTATGGAGATAGGACGCCGGGATGTGTATGGGGAGTATTTGGAATAGATAGGTGAATTTTGGCAATATCAAGCTCTTCATAATGTTTTTCCTCCCCATCCACGAGAGGTAAGCATCTCTCCATTGCTTAATGAGCGTTGACGTGGAAGTGAGCAGAGGGGGGAAGTTCAGCGTGAACAAATCAGAATCTGTGCGCCCCAACTTCACCCCCAGGTATGTTATGTGTGTCTTGGGCCAGTGGAAGGGATGAGTTTTGCAAGGTCAAGAGTGTGTGATGGGGACGCGAAAGTCTAACGCTTCAGACTTGGACATATTGATTTTAAAGTTAGAAATGCTGCCGTATTGCTCCACCAGTGCTATCAAGGCAGGGAACCCAATCAGAGGTTTTGTGAGGAACACGAGGAGGTCGTCTGCAAACGCAGCAGATTTGTAATGAGATTTATTGATCTGAACGCCCTCTATATCTCGATGTTCCTGAATAGCAATCAGTAAGGGTTCCATAGCCAGGACGAACAGAAGTGGAGATAGTGGGCAGCCCTGTCTAGTGCCGTTATGTATTATAAAGGGCTCCGTCAACGTGTCATTGATCTGAATACGGGCCGTCGGGTTATGATACATGGCCATTATGGTGCCAACTAGCGATGGGGGGAACCCGAAATGCAGTAACGTCACCTCCAGATAGGTCCAATCCACCCTGTCGAAGGCCTTCTCAGCGTCCGTGCCCACCAACACTAGGGCTTGATGGCGGGATTTCACATATTGAAGGATATGTAGTATTTTATGTGCGTTATCTTTGCCTTCCCTTCCGCTCACGAAGCCAGATTGATTCAACGAGATCAGTGAGGGCAAAAGATTCCTTATCCTATGAGCTATCATACTGGCCAAAAGTTTCAAATCAACATTTAACAGTGAAATTGGCCTGTAATTACTGCATAAGTTGGAGTCTTTACCTTCTTTATGTATCAAGGATATTTTTGCTTCCAGCATTTGCTGCGGGAGGGGCTTGCCCTCAAATGCCTCGTTACAAACCTTCAAGAGACGTGGTAGCAGAAGGGGTGCAAACGTTTTGTAGTAGTGGGCCGTGAATCCGTCGGGGCCTGGAGATTTGCCTGTGGGACACCTCGACAGGGTGGACTGGAGGTCATTCATGGTGAATGGAAGGGTCAGTGATTGTCGTTGGTCTAACGTTAACGTGGGGAGATTCAGTCGTGTCAAGAAGTGGGAGGTGTCCAGGCGCCTCTGTTCCTTAAGAGCCTGCGTGTCGGCGGGTCTGAGATTATATAGCCCGGAGTAATAGTCCAGAAAGGCCGCCTCTATGTGTGATGGGTTGCAAGCTGTTAGCCCCTGTGAGTTAGTAATAGAGTGAAGTAGAGTGCGGGCTTGCCGCTTACGTAGGTGTTTCAGGAGGAACTTGGAGGCCCTATCTCCATGCGCATACATTCTATTTTTCCAGGAGGCATACAATTTAGCTGATCTGACATTGAGAACGTCTCTCAGTTTCTGCCTCAAATTGGAAAGAGTATCTAAGACTGTACGGTCAGAAGTATTTTTATGGTCCGTCTCCAAGCGAGAGATTTCATCATAAAGTGTTTGAACCTCCTGATGCCGTTTTTTATTATGATATGACGCGATGGAGATAAGTTCACCTCTCAACACTGTCTTGTGGGCTTCCCAAAGAATTTGGGGAGATGTCTCATGTGTATCGTTGAGTTGGAAGTAATGGTGAAGTGCGTCTGTAATACGTTTCCGCGTCGTAGGGGAGTCAAGTAGGGAGTCGTTGAGACGCCAGGATCTGGATTCCAGGTCTGTCTCAGAGGTGGACATTGAGAGTAGTACTATATTATGGTCAGAATATACATTGGGAATTATGTTTGCTTCAGATATCTGCGATAGGCATAACCTAGGTATCAGAATATAGTCAATGCGGTGGTAAGACTTATGGGGGTTGGAATAAAAAGTATAGTCGCGTGTGGTCGGGTGCATATAGCGCCAAGAGTCAAGTAGATGCATTGAAGTTAGAATAGCCCGTATCTTAGCCAGATCTCTGGGCGTATATGTGCTCTTTCGTTTAGATGTATCCAGCATTGGCTCAAGCGCTATATTCAGGTCCCCACCCACAATCAGGGTACCCTCTCTAAAGTTCTTTATTTTTTTTAGAGTAGAAACCAACCATTTTAAGAGTTTTTTGTTAGGTGCATATAAACTGCATAAGGTTGTCAATGAACCATTAAGGAGGCCCTTCACGCAGATATAGCGTCCCAAAGGATCTACCAGAGATTCTCGGTGTTGGAATAAGACCCCAGACAGTAGTGCTATGGATACGCCCCTTGATCCTGACTGAGTGGAGGTGGCATGGTACCAGGTGTTATATTGGCACCGCTCAAAATTCGGAATTTTGTTGGGCTTAAAATGGGTTTCCTGAAAGAACAGAATATCTGCTTTCTGTTTTCGTAGTCTATGCAGAGTCTGGTGTCGTGTGGCGGGTGAATTAAGGCCATGAGCATTAATTGTTGCAAACGTAATATTCTTACCGGTGTCAGGCATGTTGTAGTACTTGGCGATCGGCTGACATCCCTGGATCTGGGTCGTGTTCCGTGCCTAGTAGGGGCAGGGGATGGGTAGAGAGCGAAGATAGGGAGAAAGAATCAGAAGAGAAAGAAGTCCTAGATAGAAGGAGAGAAGAGAGTGGAGAAGTCACATTTATCAAACATAGTAGAACAGTATGAACCAATATAAAGTTCAACATAGTTGCTTGGACTATTGATAACCAACTCGAGGGGTTAGTACAAAATGGAATTAACGCAATCAACTGCATTATACATATCAAGTAGTATAAATTATGCTTAAGAGTTTGGTAGGAGAGGGTTATGGCTATGCAATGACCTCCGGTAAACAGAAGGTATATGTTTCCCTGCTCCCAAATGTCGCCATAAGGCGGAGAGAATAACATGAACAATAACAGCTCTCTACCATGGCAAAAACGCGTTAGTAGAGCGCGAATAAATGTAGGGTGAACCTGGGTAAGGCTAGTAAAGAAAAAATAAAATATTATGTAATAAAGAAGACATAAAATCAATGTCAATCAGCCTATGGTTGACTCCACTTTTTCAGTGTTAGGTGACGAGGCGGGGGTTTAGGCGCTATTCTTCCCGGATATAGCTCAGGTGGCATCGTCCGGGTCCTTGGCGGATGGTGATTTAGCGATCTTCCTTTTAATTCGTTGCGATTTCGGGGTTGCCTGTTGCCAAGGTGTAGGACCTAGGATGGGTTGTATCTTTGAGGCTGAGTGGAAAGCTTCCAAATCCGGGAATTTGTCAAGAGATATGTCCAAAGTCTCACAGGCCGCTTTCAGCTCTGCGGAGGTTCTGATGGTGATTCCCTGCCCATCCGCCGTAACAAAGATCCCAAACGGGAAGAGCCAGCGAAAGTGATGTCCCTTCTGTAGGATTGCATTGGTAAAGGGTTTCAGTAGCCATCGTTTTTTCAAGGTGATGGCCGACAGATCTTGGAACAATTGGATTCGGGTACCTTCATAGGTTATCTCCTGTCGTTCCCGTGCTCTGCGGAGAACTAGGTTCTTTACACGATAGTCCAGGAAACGGCATAGCACATGTCGGGGAGCCTCTCCTTGTTGTGGTTTAGGTCGTAGGGCTCTATGGACCCGCACCAATTCAATGTCCTGAGGGTCATGTTCAGAAAGTAAGTCTTTAAAGATCTCCACTCCAGCCTTTTCTAGTGCTTCATTGGCCACAGATTCAGGGAGACCCTTAATCCGAATATTCTGCCGGCGTTCCCGGTTTTCATGGTCCTCAAGAGCAACATAGATGTCATGTATGTGGTGTTCATGCTCTTTAAGGCCATCAAGGATAGCATTGGAGTGGTGTACAGTTGTTATTTGGGCATTTTCCAGTGACTCTAATCTGTGTCCTTGGTGCGTGAGGTCACGTTTAATCTCCGCTAGCTCTCGCCCAATTGGGCCGATAGCTTTGGCAAGGGCTCTCTTGATAAAGGAGCGGGTCACCATTGGGTCTCCAGATGCACTACCTCCCTCTGAATCACTCTCCACGTCAGAGTCTGTGTCATCCGTGCAGGCCAGGACGGACTTATTGGTTGATTTAGGGGTGTCCTCCACGACGGCCTGTTTTTTAAGGAAATGGTCAACGTCGGCTTGGGTTATAGCCTTTGCGGATTTAGGCCCACTCTTGGGTGGTTTAATGGTCGTCTTTCCCATGGTGTTATCTGTGTTCACAGTGTGAAGTATTTGTCCAGTTTAAGCCTATATGTCCCCTCTAGTTGGTTATGGTCAGTTTAAGGGTTCATTGGTCCAAATTGTGTCCAGTAGGACAGAAAGCGGTGAAAAGGGAGTCTACAGGCACTGATAATGTAGCACCTGGTGCAGAGAGTGAAGGGTGCTTGCTGGGGGGTCCTCTGACCTCTTTGTTGTTGTGCATCAGGTTATCAGGATGTCAAAAAAGTCCAGTTGACGAGTGGATAGGATTATCAGGGGTAATCCCCAGTATATAGTACAATGCCCAGTCTTATAAGCTGATCATATAGAGTCCCTTCAAGGCGTTAGTTCCCGGATGGGTGGGGGGCTTCTCTCTGCGATAGATGGTATATGATGTGAGGGGTGAATAACGCCTCCACCTTCCCCAGTGACCACTGACCCGTTGCCTCTTCACCTCACTATTGTAATCCCCTTTCACCACAAACACAGACCAGGCCAGCCACAGTTCTGTATATTTAGGCACAGTGCAGGCAGTAACAGGCTGTCTCTTATGGATGAGGATCAGCCTCCACTTACCCTCTCCTGCAGCTCCTCCGGTCTGAATATGAGCGGTCCTGGGGGCTTTTCGGGTAATTTATGTCTCTCCAGGCAGGGTGTGAGGCTTCCTGTTCCCACTGTTTGCAGGCTCCGTTCCTTCCTGGGTGATCAGCCGGAGTGCAGACCTCGGGTCTCGGAGCGGCCCTGAGCACCCCCGCCGGGTCGCCGCTGGAATGTGCGGCGGGGGCAGGAAGACCCGGTCTCCTCGCACACTCGCCGGTCTCCTCAGGACTACAGACCGAGCGGCGAGCGCTGTGCCTCTGAGTGCCCGCCGCTCCTCTCTACCCGCAGCACGTGCTGGCAGATCCGGCGCGGCCTAGCAGGGCGGGCGCCGCCGCAGCTCTGCCTCGTGTGCGGCGGGGGCTGGCAGGGGATCAGGTCCTGTGTTTCATTCCACCGGTCAGATTGCTAAAAGAAGCACAGTGACCGGTTCAGGGGGGTGGTAGCTGTCTAGCTGTGGGTCCGAGGGGCTCCGGTGGGTAGCCTGCGGGGATGGATGGCTGTGATGCTGTGTTCAGGCTGTGGAGCTCCTGGATACACATCCTCCTCACATCGCGGCCATCTTGGACTCCGTACGTACTACCTTAATACAGGTTAGGGACTAAAATCCTCTCTTCAAACCATTACAGTCACCAGACAGGTGTACGTACTACCTTAATACAGGTTAGGGAACTAAAATCCTAACTCTTGTCATCAAAACAGTCACCAGACAGGTGTACGTACTACCTTAATACAGGTTAGGGACTAAAATCCTCTCTTCAAACCATTACAGTCACCACACTATTGTACGTCATACGTTTCTACAGTTTAGGGAACTAAAATCCTAACTATTGTCATCTCAACAGTCACCACACTGTTGTACGTCATACGTTTCTACAAGTTAGGGAACTAAAATCCTAACTCTTGTCATCTCAACAGTCACCACACTGTTGTATGTCATACGTTTCTACAGGTTAGGGAACTAAAATCCTAACTCTTGTCATCTCAACTGTCACCACACTGTTGTACGTCATAGGTTTCTACAAGTTAGGGAAGTAAAATCCTAACTCTTGTCATCTCAACAGTCACCACACTGTTGTACGTCATAAGTTTCTACAAGTTAGGGAACAAAAATCCTAACTCTTGTCATCTCAACAGTCACCACACTGTTGTACGTCATACGTTTCTACAGGTTAGGGAACTAAAATCCTAACTCTTGTCATCTCAACAGTCACCACACTGTTGTACGTCATAAGTTTCTACAAGTTAGGGAACTAAAATCCTAACTATTGTCATCTCAACAGTCACCACACTGTTGTACGTCATACGTTTCTACAAGTTAGGGAACTAAAATCCTAACTCTTGTCATCTCAACAGTCACCACACTGTTGTACGTCATAAGTTTCTACAAGTTAGGGAACAAAAATCCTAACTCTTGTCATCTCAACAGTCACCACACTGTTGTACGTCATACGTTTCTACAGGTTAGGGAACTAAAATCCTAACTCTTGTCATCTCAACAGTCACCACACTGTTGTACGTCACAAGTTTCTACAAGTTAGGGAACTAAAATCCTAACTCTTGTCATCTCAACAGTCACCACACTGTTGTACGTCATAAGTTTCTACAAGTTAGGGAACTAAAATCCTAACTATTGTCATCTCAACAGTCACCACACTGTTGTACGTCATACGTTTCTACAAGTTAGGGAACTAAAATCCTAACTCTTGTCATCTCAACAGTCACCACACTGTTGTACGTCATAAGTTTGTACAAGTTAGGGAACAAAAATCCTAACTCTTGTCATCTCAACAGTCACCACACTGTTGTACGTCATACGTTTCTACAGGTTAGGGAACTAAAATCCTAACTCTTGTCATCTCAACTGTCACCACACTGTTGTACGTCATAGATTTCTACAAGTTAGGGAACTAAAATCCTAACTCTTGTCATCTCAACAGTCACCACACTGTTGTACGTCATAAGTTTCTACAAGTTAGGGAACGAAAATCCTAACTATTGTCATCTCAACAGTCACCACACTGTTGTACGTCATAAGTTTCTACAAGTTAGGGAACAAAAATCCTAACTCTTGTCATCTCAACAGTCACCACACTGTTGTACGTCATACCTTTATACAGGTTAGGGAACTAAAATCCTAATCTCCTGTGACCTCCACAGTCACCAGATAGTTGTCGCTCTATACAGGCAAAATGCGCAAAGGCGTTGGCAAGGGCGTTGGCAAGGAACAAGGAAGTGGACGTGATGGTGGTACAGGCAGAGGCCGAGGTCGTGTGCAAGCACTCATTTCGCAACAACAAAGGGCCACATCTCCTCGCTCGCACGTCCTTTCCCAAATTCTTGGGGCCCGCAGCAGTACACCACTGTTGAACCAAGACCAGTGTCAACAGGTTGTTACTTAAATAGCGGATAATGCTTCAAGTCAGATGGGCACCTCCACAAACACCCTGTCTTCCGCACGGTCAACTGTCAGTAGCCGTGATACTGCACCGCACATTTCCCAACCTGATCCTCCTTCCTACCACCTGGCCGATTACACGTCCACGGACATTACAGATCCCACACTAGGACACTCGGAAGAGCTGTTCACGTATCCATTCGCAGAATCTGGCCTGTCGCCACCTCCTCTTGAAGTGGGTCATGAGGAGATGGTATGTACAGATGCCCAAATATTTGAGCAGCCGCGTTATGACGAACGGAACGTTGTCAAAGTGTCTCAACAAGGGGTGGACGATGATGAGACACAATTGCCAGGAAGTCAGGAGGAGGATCAGGGTGCGGAAGAGGAAGACGACGTGGTGGATGATCCAGTAGCTGACCCTACATGGCAGGAGGATATGCAGAGCGAGGACAGCAGTGCACAGGGGGAGGGAGGCGTAGCATCACAACAGCCAGTACGAAGCAGGGGTGCGTCCGCAGGCAGAAGGCAGGCAACCGTTCCCCGGAACAACAACACGACTCAAGGTGCCTGTGCAAATGTTCGGTCTTCCCGAGTCTGGGAGTTTTTTAAGTTGGCTCCAGAAGACTCTAAAAAGGCCATTTGCCACACCTGCCATGCCACTATCAGCAGGGGTACGAAAACTAGCAGCCTGACCACCACCAGCATGATCAGGCACATGTCAGCCAAGCACCCGACTTTGTGGGAAGTACCACAGAGTCAAGGAGCGGTGCGTGCTGATGTCACTGCTTTGTCTTCGGCTGTTGTGCATGCAAGCCAATCCCCTGTCCATGCTGGCCGCGAACAAGCCTCCGGTCCTGCACCTGAAGTTGCTGAAGCACAAATTACGCCACCATCAAGCACGTCCTTGTCCCAGCGCAGCGTTCAATTATCCATTCAGCAAACATTTGAACGCAGGCGCAAATACGCTGCCAATGCCCCACATGCCACAGTCCTCAATGCTCACATTTCGCGACTCATAGCGCTAGAAATGTTGCCTTTCCGTCTGGTGGAGACGGACGCATTCCGCGACCTGATGGCGGCTGCTGTCCCACGTTACTCGGTCCCCAGCCGACACTATTTCTCCAGATGTGCCGTCCCCACATTGCATAACCACGTGTCCAACACCATCACACGTGCCCTGAACAATGTTGTTTCAGCCAAAGTCCACCTAACCACAGACACGTGGACAAGTGCTTGTGGGCAAGGCCGCTACATCTCCTTGACGGCACACTGGATTAATATTGTGGAGGCTGGGACCAGTCTGAGCGAGGGACGGAACACGTCCTTCCCACACCAAGGATAGCAGGCCCTACCTCTGTCATGGTTTCACCGACACTCTACAGCTCCGGAATGTCATGCTCTTCAGCCTCCTCCTCCTCCACCTGCGCATCCTCATCCACTGTACCCTCCACACCAGTCCCAAGCTGGAAGCACTGCAGCACTGCCTCTGCAAAGCGGCAACAGGCTGTGCTGAAGCTAGTCTGCATAGGTGACAAACCCCACAATGCAGAAGAGGTGTGGACAGCTCTGAAACAGCAGGCAGATCACTGGCTCACACCTCTGAACCTAAAGCCAGGAAAGGTCGTGTGTGACAATGGCCAGAACCTGGTGGCAGCTTTGAGGCGAGGGCAGCTGACACATGTTCCATGCGTGGCCCATGTGCTCAACCTGGTGGTTCAGAGGTTTGTGAAGTCATACCCGGAGGTGTCTGACCTGCTGGTAAAAGTTCGGCGTCTGTCTGCACATTTTCGCAAGTCACCTGCTGCTTCAGCCGGCCTTGCAAGCTTTCAGCGCTGTTTGCGTCTTCCGGCCCACAGACTGGTGTGTGATGTCCCCACGCGTTGGAATTCAACGCTGCACATGTTGGTCAGGATATGTGAGCAGAAGAGGGCAGTTGTGGACTACCTGCATCACCTAAGCCGTCGGGAAATGGGTCAAACTCCACACATAACACCTGAGGAGTGGAGATGGATGTCGGACCTATGCACCGTCCTCCAAAACTTTGAGGACTCCACCAAGATGGTGAGCGGTGATGACGCCATTATTAGCGTCACCATACCACTACTCTGCCTTCTAAAACGGTCTCTGCTGAAAATAAAAGAGGATGCATTGCAGGCAGAGCGCGATGACTTAGAGCAAGAAACTGTAGTGGGTGTGGGTGAAAACACACAGCCCAGCCTCATGTCATCACAACGTGTAGTGGAGGACTATGACAAGGAGGAGGAGGAGGAGGATGAAGACATGGAGCAACTCTCAGGCCAAATTGGGGATATGACATGCACACCAGTCATACCCTCGATTCAGCGTGGCTGGCCAGAGGACAGGGGAGATGAGGAGGAGGAGTAGGACAGCATGTTCAGTCATCGTGTTGGTCTGGATACTGAAGTGATGGCTGTTAAGAGTCTGGCGCACATGGCTGACTTTATGGTAAGCTGCCTGTCTCGTGACCCTCGCGTTCAGAACATCTTGGCCGACAATCAGTACTGGTTGGCAACACTCTTAGACCCACGCTACAAGGAGAACTTTATGTCTCTCATTCCTGAGGCGGAGAGGTCAGCCAAAATGCTGCAGTTCCAGAGGGCCATAGTCACGGAAGTTGTGAAATCCTTCCCCTCACAAAACGCTAGCGGCATAGGTCAGGATTCGATGGACAACCAAGGCGTACGGCCGAGAGGGGCACAAGTCCAATCCGCCAGAGGCAGGGGAACTGTCTTTACGATGTGGGACAGTTTTCTCAGCCCCTCACGTACCACAGCCCCTGAGGTGCGGGGTAGTGCCACCAGAAATGCTAAGTTCGGGCAGATGCTGAAGGAGTACCTTGCAGATCGAACAACTGTACTGCGAGATTCATCGGTGCCTTTCAATTATTGGGTCTCCAAGCTCGACACGTGGCATGAATTGGCTCTCTACGTCTTGGAAGTCCTGGCCTGCCCTGCCGCTAGCGTTTTATCAGAGCGTGTTTTCAGTGCAGCAGGTGGAATCATCACTGATAAACGCACCCGCCTGTCAACTGAAAATGCGGACAGGCTCACTCTGATCAAGATGAACAAGGGTTGGATTGGGCCAGACTTCACCACACCACCAGCAAATGACAACTGAATTTTATTTTGTTATTTGAATTTGACATGTACCTCCACTCACCCATGGGTACACACTTCCGTACTTTGGCTAATTGCTGGACTGCTACTCCTTCTCCTCATGTGACACCATGATGAGCGTTAGAATAGTTAGGCTCTTGTTTGAGGTATACCCGCAGTGGGAAATTTTTTAGCCCATTCTGTTAGAATGGGCATTACAACGACAGGAGACCCGCTCCTTTTCAATGGGAAAAATGTTTTTAGGTACTCCTACACGTCTCTATCCAGGGACAAAGAGGAGCCTCCCAATTTTTGGCTGCCCTGACAAAAGGGCTATACTACAATACACCCTGTTCTTCTTAACAGGCCCTCCTGCACGTCTCAATCCAGGGACAAAGAGGAGCCTCCCAATTTTTGGCTGCCCTGACAAAAGGGCTATACTACAATACACCCAGTTCTTAACAGGCCCTCCTGCACGTCTCTAACCAGGGACAAAGAGGAGCCTCCCAATTTTTGGCTGCCCTGACAAAAGGGCTATACTACAATACACCCAGTTCTTAACAGGCCCTCCTGCACGTCTGTATCCAGGGACAAAGAGGAGCCTTCCCAATTTTTGTCTGCCCTGACCAAAGGGCTATACTAAAATACACCCACTTGAGGGTTACAGGACCTCCTGCACATCTCTATCCAGGGACAAAGAGGAGCCTCACAATTTTTGGCTGCCCTGACCTAAGGGCTATACTACAATACACCCACTTGAGGGTTACAGGCCCTACTACATGTCTGTATGCATGGGTCATTGTTGAACCTCCCAATTTTTGGCTGCCCTGACCAAAGGGCTATACTAAAATACACCCACTTGAGGGTTACAGGCCCTACTACAACTCTGTAAGCATGGGTCATTGTTGAACCTCCCAATTTTTGGCTGCCCTGACCAAAGGGCTATACTAAAATACACCCACTTGAGGGTTACAGGCCCTACTACATGTCTGTATGCATGGGTCATTGTTGAACCTCCCAATTTTTGGCTGCCCTGACCAAAGGGCTCTACTACAATACACCCAGTTCTTCTTAGCAGGCCCTCCTGCACGTCTCCATCCAGGGACAAAGAGGAGCCTCACAATTTTTGGCTGCCCTGACCTAAGGGCTATACTACAATACACCCAGTTCTTCTTAACAGGCCCTCCTGCACGTCTCCATCCAGGGACAAAGAGGAGCCTCACAATTTTTGGCTGCCCTGACCTAAGGGCTATACTACAATACACCCACTTGAGGGTTACAGGCCCTACTACATGTCTGTATGCATGGGTCATTGTTGAACCTCCCAATTTTTGGCTGCCCTGACCAAAGGGCTCTACTACAATACACCCAGTTCTTCTTAACAGGCCCTCCTGCACGTCTCCATCCAGGGACAAAGAGGAGCCTCACAATTTTTGGCTGCCCTGACCTAAGGGCTATACTACAAAACACCCAGTTCTTCTTAACAGGCCCTCCTGCACGTCTCCATCCAGGGACAAAGAGGAGCCTCACAATTTTTGGCTGCCCTGACCTAAGGGCTATACTACAATACACCCACTTGAGGGTTACAGGCCCTACTACATGTCTGTATGCATGGGTCATTGTTGAACCTCCCAATTTTTGGCTGCCCTGACCAAAGGGCTCTACTACAATACACCCAGTTCTTCTTAACAGGCCCTCCTGCACGTCTCCATCCAGGGACAAAGAGGAGCCTCACAATTTTTGGCTGCCCTGACCTTAGGGCTATACTAAAATACACCCACTTGAGGGTTACAGGCCCTACTACATGTCTGTAAGCATGGGTCATTGTTGAACCTCCCAATTTTTGGCTGCCCTGACCAAAGGGCTATAATAAAATACACCCACTTGAGGGTTACAGGCCCTACTACATGTCTGTAAGCATGGGTCATTGTTGAACCTCCCAATTTTTGGCTGCCATGACCAAAGGGCTATACTAAAATACACCCACTTGAGGGTTACAGGCCCTACTACAACTCTGTAAGCATGGGTCATTGTTGAACCTCCCAATTTTTGGCTGCCCTAACCAAAGGGCTATACTACAATACACCCACTTGAGGGTTACAGGCCCTACTACATGTCTGTAAGCATGGGTCATTGTTGAACCTCCCAATTTTTGGCTGCCCTGACCAAAGGGCTATACTAAAATACACCCACTTGAGGGTTACAGGCCCTACTACAACACTGTAAGCATGGGTCATTGTTGAACCTCCCAATTTTTGGCTGCCCTGACCAAAGGGCTATACTAAAATACACCCACTTGAGGGTTACAGGCCCTACTACATGTCTGTAAGCATGGGTCATTGTTGAACCTCCCAATTTTTGTCTGCCCTGACCAAAGGGCTACACTACAATACACCCAGTTCTTCTTAACAGGCCCTCCTGCACGTCTCCATCCAGGAACAAAGAGGAGCCTCACAATTTTTGGCTGCCCTGACCTAAGGGCTATACTACAATACACCCACTTGAGGGTTACAGGCCCTACTACATGTCTGTATGCATGGGTCATTGTTGAACCTCCCAATTTTTGGCTGCCCTGACCAAAGGGCTCTACTACAATACACCCACTTGAGGGTTACAGCCCCTACTACATGTCTGTATGCATGGGTCATTGTTGAACCTCCCAATTTTTGGCTGCCCTGACCAAAGGGCTACACTACAATACACCCAGTTCTTCTTAACAGGCCCTCCTGCACGTCTCCATCCAGGGACAAAGAGGAGCCTCACAATTTTTGGCTGCCCTGACCAAAGGGCTATACTACAATACACCCACTTGAGGGTTACAGGCCCTACTACATGTCTGTATGCATGGGTCATTGTTGAACCTCCCAATTTTTGGCTGCCCTGACCTAAGGGCTATACTACAATACACCCACTTGAGGGTTACAGGCCCTACTACATGTCTGTATGCATGGGTCATTGTTGAACCTCCCAATTTTTGGCTGCCCTGACCAAAGGGCTCTACTACAATACACCCAGTTCTTCTTAACAGGCCCTCCTGCACGTCTCCATCCAGGGACAAAGAGGAGCCTCACAATTTTTGGCTGCCCTGACCTTAGGGCTATACTAAAATACACCCACTTGAGGGTTACAGGCCCTACTACATGTCTGTAAGCATGGGTCATTGTTGAACCTCCCAATTTTTGGCTGCCCTGACCAAAGGGCTATACTAAAATACACCCACTTGAGGGTTACAGGCCCTACTACATGTCTGTAAGCATGGGTCATTGTTGAACCTCCCAATTTTTGGCTGCCATGACCAAAGGGCTATACTAAAATACACCCACTTGAGGGTTACAGGCCCTACTACAACTCTGTAAGCATGGGTCATTGTTGAACCTCCCAATTTTTGGCTGCCCTAACCAAAGGGCTATACTACAATACACCCACTTGAGGGTTACAGGCCCTACTACATGTCTGTAAGCATGGGTCATTGTTGAACCTCCCAATTTTTGGCTGCCCTGACCAAAGGGCTATACTAAAATACACCCACTTGAGGGTTACAGGCCCTACTACAACTCTGTAAGCATGGGTCATTGTTGAACCTCCCAATTTTTGGCTGCCCTGACCAAAGGGCTATACTAAAATACACCCACTTGAGGGTTACAGGCCCTACTACATGTCTGTAAGCATGGGTCATTGTTGAACCTCCCAATTTTTGTCTGCCCTGACCAAAGGGCTACACTACAATACACCCAGTTCTTCTTAACAGGCCCTCCTGCACGTCTCCATCCAGGAACAAAGAGGAGCCTCACAATTTTTGGCTGCCCTGACCTAAGGGCTATACTACAATACACCCACTTGAGGGTTACAGGCCCTACTACATGTCTGTATGCATGGGTCATTGTTGAACCTCCCAATTTTTGGCTGCCCTGACCAAAGGGCTCTACTACAATACACCCACTTGAGGGTTACAGCCCCTACTACATGTCTGTATGCATGGGTCATTGTTGAACCTCCCAATTTTTGGCTGCCCTGACCAAAGGGCTACACTACAATACACCCAGTTCTTCTTAACAGGCCCTCCTGCACGTCTCCATCCAGGCACGAAGAGGAGCCTCACAATTTTTGGCTGCCCTGACCAAAGGGCTATACTACAATACACCCACTTGAGGGTTACAGGCCCTACTACATGTCTGTATGCATGGGTCATTGTTGAACCTCCCAATTTTTGGCTGCCCTGACCAAAGGGCTCTACTACAATACACCCACTTGAGGGTTACAGCCCCTACTACATGTCTGTATGCATGGGTCATTGTTGAACCTCCCAATTTTTGGCTGCCCTGACCAAAGGGCTCTAATACAATACACCCACTTGAGGGTTACAGCCCCTACTACATGTCTGTATGCATGGGTCATTGTTGAACCTCCCAATTTTTGGCTGCCCTGACCAAAGGGCTACACTACAATACACCCAGTTCTTCTTAACAGGCCCTCCTGCACGTATCCATCCAGGGACAAAGAGGAGCCTCACAATTTTTGGCTGCCCTGACCAAAGGGCTATACTACAATACACCCACTTGAGGGTTACAGGCCCTACTACATGTCTGTATGCATGGGTCATTGTTGAACCTCCCAATTTTTGGCTGCCCTGACCAAAGGGCTATACTACAATACACCCAGTTCTTCTTAACAGGCCCTCCTGCATGTCTCCATCCAGGGACAAAGAGGAGCCTCCCAATTTTTGGCTGCCCTGACCAAAGGGCTATACTATAATACACCCAGTTCTTGTTTACAGGCCATCCTGCATCTCTGTATCCAGGGGCATTGGTGAACCTCCCAATTTTTGACTGCCCTTGCAAAGGAAGATACTACAATAGACCCAGTTCCTTCTTTGTAGACAGGGCTTCATGTACGTCTCTTGTCAGGGTCATCGGAGTGTCGCACAATGTTTTCACGTAAAATCTTTTATGTAATCACAAAAAGTGACATACACCAGCTGTATCTCACTATTGGGTATGTGCCCTTAACATTTCCACCCTAAATATTCATTTTGGTGTAATTTTGGAAGGTTTTCTGGACACTCCGTAAAATTGGCGTGAAACTCGGACAACATTGTTCACAGCTGTGACTTTTGAGTGAGAAATGCTTCCAGGGGTCTTCCCCATGGTGTTGCCATGTCATTTCAGCACTCTTCTGAGACTTTTGTGACATTTTTAGGGTTTTTCCAGGCAGCCGGCAGTCATTTCATAAAAATACTCGTGTCTCCCATAGGATAACATTGGGCTCGTTACTCGGGCCGAGTACACGAGTATCTCGGGATGCTCGGCCCGAGCTTCGAGCACCCGAGCATTTTAGTACTCGCTCATCACTAGTAATTTTTCATCTTTACTGTGAAGTACCTTCCAATCAATCTTGCTGCATTTAGTTAAATCAGAGCAGAAATTATAAACCCTGTACTTTTCAGTCTTTTGTCACATAATATAGAAAAACAAGTGACCCAATACCATTGGAAGACATGCATGGCCATTCATTGTTTTTCAGAGGTGGCAGTTAGAGATGAGCGGTGTTCGGTTCAAATTGTTCGCCAATCTCAAATTCGAGCTGTTTTGGGCGGTGTTCGAGTCATTCGACGAATTCGAACAATTAGCTTGAAATTCGGCAGTTCGCGGTTTTGTTCGATAACGCATCGATCACCAAAAGCTTAACCCTAACCCTAACCATGTTAATGACTGTGAATATCCAGTTTCTGGGTATAATATGCGGGGGAAGGGGTTGTACCAGTGCTGCAGAAATGATAGCGATCTCCATTTATTTTTCTCCAAACTACAGATACAGTGGGGCGATGCAGGCTGTCATCCAATCACAGTCACACACAGCAAAGTGCATTTTTTGCACACAAGCAAGGTCAGGCTTCATTGGCTGTGTAAGTCACATGTCCTAGCCCTATAAGACCTGGCCATTTTCCCCATCGCCACCATTTGCTGTAGCTCTGTGTCAGACTGCACTGCTACTGCTGCTGTGGGCGATATAGAGTGAAATCAAGCAATTGTGTTCTGATTCAGCTAGTGAGGTACATAGATAGGTTTATGGAGTAGGGACTGGAGGGAAGGTGTGAATTTTAGTAGTATCAGCCTTATTGAGGGCTGCTTCATAGGCGTAGGGATTAGGGACTAGGGACTAGTAGTCTAGCAGCCATTTTTCAGGTCTACTTCATAGAAGCAGGGACTAGTTTTAATTTCAGCCCTTTTTAGGGCTAGGTTAGGCCAGTCCCTATGGTTTTGCCAGGTAGGTGTGTGCTAGTACTGTGCAAGTGTTTTTCACAGCATCTGGCCACATCTAGCTATGTGAATCCTTTAGGGCACAAATACAAGAGGGGTGGGGGACAAGAGGCGCAATAGTGCCCTATCACTAGAGACACTTTAGGCTATAAAGGTGGTGCTATGGAACCACTCACCTGATTCAGTTGAGGCACCCACAACTGGTTTTAAGGGCATCAGTACTCCAGCTGCTGCAGGACCTCCACCGACCACTCACGCGTGGTGCTGTCCAGAAAATGTTGGGAAAAAAAAGGTGTACCACGGTCCGCGCTGCTGAGTTCAAAGAAAACTCACATGGGAGTCAGGGTTTCACAAACAAATCCTTTTACTTTATTCCTTCACTCCAACGCGTTTTGGTGCCCCACCTGGCACCTTCCTCAGGGATATTACATACATCAGCACAGTGGGGTTTTTATAGCCCCTGATATTACAGAAATGGGTGTCATTTGTTTACCTGTGATGTCATAATCATCATCAAAAATGGGAGGATCTCTGTTTTTGGAGCAATTTTTTAAAAAAGGTATTAAATAAACTCAAATTGTATCATAAAATGACAAATAAATATAATAGAATGTATACTTATGCATCTATGCTCTTTTTTCAAAAAATAAAGCAAATAATGGGTAAAAAAATATATTAAACAGACAAACCATATTGGAATAAATAGTGTTAAAATTTCTCTCATTCCCTTGCATGTATGGGATTAGAACCTGGGACTGTCATATACTCCGTTTTGTCCTGGTATTAGTAGGAATCACCACTCTGTATTTTGGTAATCATTGGACTCTTGTGGGTATGGTGTGATCTACTTAGTATGGTTCTAGTAATTAATACATTTTCCGGTGGTGGAATTATTACTAAATAAATACTAATAAATAAATAAATATTAATAAAATATTGAGTATCTATAAAATGTAAATATTAATAATAAGATTAAAAAATTGGAGTAAAGGAAAAAGTGTAAAAAATATATGTATAATTATGTAAAATTAACTATAAAAAAATAAGATTATATTTATTTATTAAGACGTACAATAAAAAATTGGCAATCCATATGTAATTAAAAATCCTTTAGGGCAGGTAGTGTAGCACTGCTGTGAAGAAAGCTACACCACCTGCCTTAGTAGGCATTTTTTGGCTGCAGCTAGTCCAGGCAATTTGTTCGGGCTAGTACTGTAGCAGTGTCACTTACACAGAAGTGTAGCCCACTTGTGAAAGAAGCTACACCGCCTGTGTAGTTAGTTACTTCTAATTTTTAACTGCTCCTTGCCCAGGTCTCACTTTGGGTCAAGTAGCAGCGTTGGTTCAGTCACCTCTACTTGATTTACATCCAGCTTTTTGTTGACCAACAACTGTAGAGTTGCCAATTTTGTCACATACAAAATGCCTTTTAGCATACTTAATCTATGTCTTGGGCCTTAAATATGTCTAGAGTATCTGCAGGTACAATTCTCTTGCCCCCCTTTTTTTCTGTCTGTGTTGTAACATTCTTTTCCCTATAGGTGGCGATACTGAGTTCTTATCAGTCATTTATTATACATGGAGCTTAATTTTACAGGTGTTGTGTATTAACGTGTGGATATAAGGTAACTGAGCACACCCCCTAGAGGTGCTCTACCCTGATGAAGCTGTCAATTGGGCAGCGACACGCGTATGTCCAGAGCCACGCTTCCTATGCCTCCTTGCCTGCTGGTCTATAATGACTGGTGACTAATCTGCACAAATTTGTCTTTATTCACAGGTATGCGGTTCACCCAGAGTAGTGTTTCTCAGCTTTGTGGTCTATTTAAGTCCTATTACTAACTGGGCAGCCTTAGACTCACTCCACAGAGTCTTACACAGCTATTCATTGCCCTCTGCCTTATTGAGTTGAGCTCAGGTTGCAGTTGATTTCTACAGCTCCAATACTCTGGGGTCTTTATTCCGCTTCTGTTTTTTGTTGGATTTCTTATCATGGGAACTAGTGCTAATATTTACTCATTTTCGTGTTTTGTCACCAAGTCAGCTTTGCAGGACCATATTATTGTTAAAAATTAAAGGAGGCATGTACATTTGATTCTATCTGTGTGGTGTTGCACACATTTTAAATGGTTTTAAATGTTTTGTGCCTTTGTTTTACCTTGTACACATGAGTTTATTGTAATAAAAACTATTTTTCACTTTGATAAGTGTTGAATATATTTCTTCCCAGATCCCGGTCTTTCATACACGTTTCTTTCTTCTTTGTTGTATTAACTCTGGTTAAACGTGTGACTGGTGGATCCCGTGTTAGTGCCACTCTACCTTCCGTCTTTCATGATGTGGACAAGTAAAAGGCCATTTCCTCCTAGCCATCTGAAAGCTAAGCGCTTGAATTTCACCATCTGCAAGCTGTTGGCTTCAGAAATTCTGCCTTTCCGCCTGGTGGACACAGAGGATTTTCAAGACCTTATGTCTGTCAGAGTGCCCCAGTACCAGATGCCCAGTCGCCACTACTTCTCCAAAAAAGGTGTGCCTGCACTACACCAGCATGTCGCAGACAACATCACCGCTTCTTTGAGAAACTCTGTGTGTGACAGGGTCCATTTCACCACAGACACTTGGACCAGTAAGCATGGACAGGGGCATGTCGCTGACTGGGCACTGGGTAACTATGGTGAGAGCTGGAGAAGGGTCTGCTGTCCAAGTCTTGACGTCCCCACGAATTGTGCGTCAATCCTCTGTAGGTAGGAGTTCCTCCACTGCTTCTGCCTCCTCAACCTCATCTCGGTCCTCCACCTCCGCCCAAAGCCTGTCTGGTAATGCCACCCACGTTGTAACTGCACAGAAGGAATCCTGCACACCTCATAACTATGCTGGCAGCAGGGCTCAACACCATCAGGCGGTCTCTACCCTCAAATGCCTGGGAAACGTAAGTCACACAGCTGAGGGATTGTGGTCAGCTCTGGCGACTGAGTTTCAGCAATGGTTGTCTCCACTCAACCTACAGCCAGGGAAGGCCGTGTGTGACAATGCTGTAAACCTGGTTGCGGCCCTTCACCGGGGCAATATCACACACATGCCTTAGATGTCCAGCAATTTTGACACACTATCCCGGCCTAGATGGGCTTCTGCAGAGGGCACGGTCACTGTGTGCTCACTTCTGGCGTTCGCATCCCGCAGCTCAATGACTTGCTTCGCTCCAGAAGTCTTTCAGGTTGCCCATTCTCCGGCTGAAATGCAATGCGCCAACATGCTGGAATTCTACTCTGCACATGTTGCAGCGACTGTGGCAGCACCACCGAGCCCTGGTGCAATACGTTATGATGTATAGCCTGGGCCAACGAGATCCAAAGGTGGGGCAGATCACGCTGCAGGAGTGGTCTCAGATCAAGGACCTATGCACCCTCCTGCACAGTTTTGAGATGGTGACGAAGATGTTTAGTGCTGACGATGCCATTATCAGCATGACTATTCTGGTCATCTACATGCTGGAGCACACTCTAAACAATATTCGGAGTCAGGTGGTGGGACAAGAGGAGGTGGAGGAAGTACAGGAGGAATTCTATGCGGAAGGGATGACAACATCTCCAACGTCCTCACGGTCGGCAGCAACAAGACGGCAGGCATGGGAAGGTGGTGGAGAGGGATTAACGAGGGCGCATTGTAGCAGCCGAACTGCAGAGGAGGGTGCAGGAGCTCAGGAAGAAATGGAGGACTAACTGGCGATGGGGAAGGAAGAGTCAACAGATGAGGGAGACCTTGATGACATTTCTGTTGGGGACAGAGGAAGGAAGCATGATTCTGACCTCCCCACCACCAACACAACAAGGACTTGGTCCTTCTGGATGCGCAAGACACATGAGCGCCTTTTTGCTGCACTACCTGCAACATGACCCTCGGATTGTCCGAATTAGAAGCAATGGCAACTACTGGGTTGCCACACTCCTCAATCCCCGGTACTAGACCAAATTTGCTGAAATAATTCCAGCCATACAAAGGGACGCACGCATGCAGGAGTATCAGCAGAATTTGATACATAATCTCAGATCGGCTTTTCCACAAGCCACCAGTGGTAGACAGAGTGAATCTCACAGTTCTCACTTGTCAACCATGGGACTGTCGAGTCATTATCACTCACACCATACCAGTAACACCGTAGCTGGTGGTGGTAACACCAATTTCTTGGCCTCGTTTCACAATTTTTTCAGACCATCGTTTGCAAGGCCTGAAGACACGAGAAATCTGACACATAGTCAATGTATGGAGCGGATGGTACACTGTATCTCGAACTTAACATCGATGCCATGACTGGGGAACTGGAGCCTTGCTCACTTTGGACTTCCAAACTGGAAAAATGGCCTGAGTCCTCCACTCATGCCTTGGAGATCTTGTCGTGCCCCGCAGCCAGCGTTCTCTCGGAACGTGTCTTCAACGCTGCTCGTGGTGTGCTGACAGAAAAGCGCATGCGTCTGTCCACCCAGAATGTGGACAGACTAACGTTCATAAAGGCATGGATTCGCAAGGACTTTTCCATCCCTGTGTCATCCTGAGGAGACTAAAGCCTTGTGGTCTTTGGCCTAAAAGTAACCATTTAAATTTTTCAACTGTGGGGTAATTGATGCCACTTAAGTGGTGTCTGTGCCCAAATTTTGGGAAAAAATGGAGACTCTTCTTGCAGTCCCCTAAATGTGACACATTACTCATCGTCTGCATGAGGCCTTACAGATAGTGAGGAAAAACATCACCAAATACTCATCGTCTGAATGTGGCCTTACAGATACTGAAGTAAAACTCACCAAATACTCATCATCTGAACATTGCCTTTCAGATAGTGAGGAAAAACATCACCAAATACTCATCGTCTGAACATGGCCTTACAAATACTGAAGTAAAACTCACCAAATACTCATCGTCTGCATGATGCCTTAAAAATACTGGAGTAAAAACGGATTTTAGAGGGGCATGACATGCCTATATCTGTGTCTCCTCCTTTTACTAATCCGTCTCTTTTCTTTTTGCATTTGTATATGTACTTGTCACTTTTCCATGTGTTTGTTGTGTGTTCTGAGTAATTTGTCACCTTTTGGACACCTTAGAAGGTGTTTTCTATATGTTTGTATGTGTTTGTGTTTGCCTGCCATTGTTTTCAATGGTGTTCGACGGTGTTCGACAAACATTCGATGAACATTCGACGAACACACATCAAATTCGATGAACCGAATCGAATTTGAACACCGGGGTGGTGGCTCATCTCTAGTGGTGGTGAGTATTACATCATGAGCTGTGCCAAACCTTCACTATACTCTGTTATTCCTATCATTTTGGTACACGATAATCTTACTTTCATCTGTCCAAATAATGCTTTTCCAGATTTTTTTTCTGTCAAAGAATAAAGAAAGGATCCACCATGTGCACTGCCGAACAATGACACGGTAACAGTGTTTTTTTTCTTCCCAGGACACTTTATTAAGCCTATGCATTTCATTATTCTCTGTCCATTTCCTCAGGGCATAAAAATCCTTTTGCTCCATACAGATCATACACATATTTATAGTGCCAGAGGGACCAGCAGCAGGTTCACAGAGAACCCACCTCTTAGCCTTCCCCCAGCAAATGATAATACACTTTCACTTGAAAAATATCACACACATAAAATAAATGAAAAAATCACATTCCATATTCATAAAACTCCAAATGCAATATAGAACATTATTACAAAGTAAAAACATTAAAAACATTGTAAAAAAGAAATAAACATATAGACTTTGAAATGACAAAACATGGGATCAAACTTTCTGCTCCTTGTTGAAACATCTTTCTCACTCAGCATTAGCTCCCCATATAAAATCACAAGAGATAAAAGAGAAAATGCCCATTTTATACAAAATATATACTGTATATCCATTCCAAAGATAGGGAGTAAAACATGCAGCGCTTCACAGTTCAGAGGTACAGTTGTGGCCAAAAGCATTAACACCCCTGCAATTCTGTCAGATTGCAATCATTTTCAGGAAGAAACTGAGTATTATCACAAATTCTTTGGTATTATTATCTTCATTTAATTTGTCTTCAATGAAAAAAAACACAAAAAGATTTGTCCTAAAGCCAAATTGGATATAATTCCACATCAAACATAAAAAAGGAGTGGACAAAAGTATTGGCACTGTTAGAAAAATCATGTGATGCTTCTCTAATTTGAGTAATTAACAGCACCTGTAACTTACCGGTGGCACCTAACAGGTGTTGGCAATAACTAAATCACACTTGCAGCCAGTTGACATGGATTAAAGTTGACTCAACCTCTGTCCTGTGTCCTTGTGTGTACCACATTGAGCATGGAGAAAAGAAAGACGACCAAAGAACTGTCTGAGGACTTGAGAAACCAAATTGTGAGGAAGCATGAGCAATCTCAAGGCTACAAGTCCATCTCCAAAGACCTGAATGTTCCTGTGTCTACCGTGCGCAGTGTCATCAAGAAGTTTAAAGCCCATGGCACTGTGGCTAAGCTCCTTAGATGTGGACGGAAAAGAAAAATTGACAAGAGAAGTCAACGCAAGATTGTGCGGATGGTGGTTAAAGAACCTCGACTAACATCCAAACAAGTTCAAGCTGCCCTGCAGTCCGAGGGTACAACAGTGTCAACCCGTACTATCCGTCGGCGTCTGAATGAAAAGGGACTGTATGGTAGGATACCCAGGAAGACTCCACTTCTTACACAGAGACATAAAAAAGCCAGGCTGGAGTTTGCCAAAACTTACCAGAGAAAGACTAAAACGTTTTGGAAGAAGGTTTTCTGGTAAGATGAGACAATAGTAGAGCTTTTTGGGCAAAGGCATCAACACCGAGTTTACAGGAGAAAAAAAGAGGCATTCAAAGAAGAGAACACAGTCCCTACAGTCAAACATGGCAGAGGTTCCCTGATGTTTTGGGGTTGCTTTGCTGCCTCTGGCACTGGACTGCTTAACCATTTGCATGGCATTATGAAGTCTGAAGACTACCAACAAATTTTGCAGCATAATGTAGGGCCCAGTGTGAGAAAGCTGGGTCTCCCTGAGAGGTCATGGGTCTTCCAGCAGGACAATGACCCAAAACACAGTTCAAAAAGCACTAGAAAATGGTTTGAGAGTAAGCACTGAAGACTTCTAAGGTGGCCAGCAATGAGTTCAGACCTGAATCCCATAGAACACCTGTGGAGAGATCTAAAAATGGCAGTTTGGAGAAGGCACCCTTCAAATATCAGGGACCTGGAGCAGTTTGCCAAAGAAGAATGGTCTAAAATTCCAGCAGAGCATTGTAAGAAACTCATTGATGGTTACCGGAAGCGGTTGATCGCAGTTATTTTGGCTAAAGGTTGTGCAACCAAGTATTAGGCTGAGGGTGCCAATACTTTTGTCTGGCCCATTTGTCTGGATCTCCGGCCGTCGTGCGATGACGTCATATCGCTGCGACAGCCGGAGATCCCGGATGCAGCCAGTGCGGACGGGAGGATGAAGACGCAGCACCGAGGAGCGGCGCCGATCAGAACACCGGGATGGTAATGTATAAGCAGCGGGGGGGGGGCCCTTACAAGGGGGGACAGTGCCAGCTTTTGGGGGGCCATATGCACTGCTTCCCCCTGCCGCTGATTGACAGGTGGAAGTAGTGCATATATAATGAGCGGCCCCACGTGACGGGGCCGCTCATACAGCAGCCTCCCCCCGCCTCCTCCAGCCTCCACAGCCCCCACCACCGTATATGACCCGTGTATAAGCCGAGGGGGGGACTTTTCAGCCCAAATTTTGGGCTGAAAAACTCGGCTTATACACGAGTATATACGGTAATACAAAAAAATACAATACAAAGCATAATACAATACAATAATTAGAGCAAAATAATGAGAGCCTTGTTCATAAGAGCTTACAATCTAACACTGGGGGGGGACACAAAGTACAGGTGCTTATTTAGAATGATGGTATAGTCAACTTGAGGAGATGGGGTACCGATAAGAGCAGCATAAGTGGCCACCAACCATTATTTGTTATGCATTTGAAACTGGTGGACCAGGTAGGCTTTGTCTAGATGATTTTGACAAGGGATCATGATAGGCTGCCCTAAAAAAATGTGTTTTTAGGGATCGTCTGAAACTATGTAAGTAGTGGATACACCTAATTTCTTGGGGTAGAGCATTCCAGAGAACTGGTGCAGCTCGGGAGATGTTTTGGAGTTGGGAGTGGGAGGTTCGGATTACTGCAGAAGTGAGTCTAAAGTCACTTCTAGAGCAAAGAGAATGGGTGGGGTAATAGAAAGAGATGAGGGAGAAGATGTAGGGAGGTGCTGCACTGTGAAGAGCTTTGTGGATGAGCACAAGCAGTTTGAAATGGATCCTATAGTGTATAGGCAGCCAGTGCAATGACAGGCATAGAGCAGAAGTGTCCGAGTAACGGTTAGTTAGATAGGTGATCCTGGCTGCTGCATTGAGGATAGACTGGAGAGGGAAGAGTCTAGTGCAGGGGAGGCCAATTAAAATAGAATTACAATAGTCAAGGCGGGAGTGAATCAGAGCCATAGTGAGGGTTTTTGTAGTTTCCAAGGTGAGAAAGGGGCAAATTTTAGAGATGTTCTTCAGGTGCAAGCGTCAAGAGCAGGAGAGAGATTGTATATTTGGGGTGAAGGAAAGATCAGAGTCAAACATAACACCCAGACAGCGAGCCTGCTTACTAGGTGTTATCGTGGTGCCACACATTGAGAGAGAGATGTCATATTTAGGGAGCTGATTGGAGGGCTGGAGCAGAAGAAGTTCAGTTTTGGAAAGATTGAATTTCAAGTAGAGAGCGGACATGATATTGGAAACTAGTTAGACAGTCATTGATGTTCTTTATTAGAGCGGGAGTAAGGTCAGGGGAAGAAGTGTATAGTTGTGTGTCATCAGCTTAAAGATGGTACTGAAAGCCAAAGCTGCTGATGGTCTGTCCTCTTGGGGTCATGTAGAGAAAGAAGAGAAGAGGTCCAAGGACTGAACCCTGAGGGACCACAATAGTGAGAGGAAGAGGGGAAGAAGAGGGGAGGAAGTGGAGCCAGCAAATTATACACTGAAAGAGCGGTCAGAAAGATAGGAAGAGAACCAGAAGAGGGCCATGTCCTTGATGCTGATGGAGTGCATCATGAAGAGTAGAAGATTCTGGTCAACAGTGTCAAATGTTATGGTCAGAGAGGGGAAAAAGTGAATTATCTAACGTGGAGGTTGAGCAGAGCCGGACAAAGATCAGGTCCAGGGTATTACCATCCTTGTATGTCACAGAGGTTGAGAGCTGAGAGAGGCCAAGAGATGTGGTTAGAGATAGGAGCTGGGATGCAGATTGGGAGATGGGGCTGTTTATGGGGATGTTGAAGTCTCCTAGAATAAGGGTTGGTAATTCTGAAGACATGAAATGCGGCAGCCACAAGGAGAAATGGTTGAGGAACTGGGTGGGTGACCCTGGGGGGCGGTATACCACCACTACTCTCAGGGGGAGGGGAAGGAAGAGCCTAATTTGGGGACCTCAAAAGAGGGGAATGAGAGTGATGGGGCTGGAGGGATGACCTGGTAGATATATTGTGGGAACAGGAGTAAGCCAACTCCACCACCATGACTGTCCCCATGTCATTCCCCATTCGGGGAATGAGAGAAATGTAAGCCTACATAAGAAATAGCGGCAGGAGACACTGTGTCTGAATCCTGGATTTAGGTTTCTGTCAGGAAGTTAAGAGAGTTAGTGAGAAAGTAGTTGTGGATGAAGGGAAGCTTGTTTCATACAGACCATGGATTCCAGAGAGCGCAGTTAAAAGAGGGAGACGAAGGTGTGCAGCTAATATTGATGAGGTTAGCATAGTTTCTTTGT
Source organism: Allobates femoralis (assembly GCA_033576535.1). Taxonomy (NCBI): domain Eukaryota; kingdom Metazoa; phylum Chordata; class Amphibia; order Anura; family Aromobatidae; genus Allobates; species Allobates femoralis. Next base: position 626,900,383 of record JARQOC010000003.1, read on the forward strand.
GTGGTGGGAGAGGGGTTGAAGTTGGTGGAGGGTGGACCAGGATTTGGAGAGATATCACCTGACAGGAGCAGCAGTAAAAAGAGAAAAGGAAAATAGTTTTTATAATTGTGACTTTGTTTCTGATGCCATACCCTGGAACATGGTGGTATGAAATTATTCAGTATGTTTAAGGAGTATGGGAGCTCAATAAAGTAGAGGGAAGGAGAGAGGGGCTTATGTGGATGAGGGCTGATCGAGGGGGGATATGGCGGTAAAGGTGAATGGCAAAGGCACATAGAACAATAGACAGTGAAGAAAAGCACATGGTAAAAAAATGTTGAAAGCAAACGAACAAAGACAGTTAGCAGACGTGTATAGGTGGTTCCTTCTGGGTACTTCTCTGTTATTTATGGGATATTTCTGATGTGACACTTTAAAGATGTCACACTTCAAATGATGTCACATCTGACCAAGGTCATATCTGACCTGTTCCATTCAACTTATACCATTCAAATGATCAGTTCAAACATATCCATACTTTACAATTAAACAATGCAGCTAAAAATTAAGAAACACTCTTATATAATAACTAGCTGTGAGCCCGATGCAAATGCATCGGGATTCTAGAACGTGCGTTAATTAGATTATAGTAGCTATATTATTTTTTTTTTTATTTATTTTTTTTTATTTCCAATTTTTTTGAATAACGTAATGTTATGAATATTTTATTTATTAGTTTTATTTTATTAGAATTAGTTAATGTTATGAATTTTTATATGGAATATTTTTTTTTTTTATTTATGATTTTATTATTGTAATTATTTATTATAGAATATTTTTAGAATATTATTTTTTGATTTTTTTTTTATTTGAGTAATTTGAATTTCTTAGAATTAGTTAATGTTATTAATATTTTAATTATATATATATATATATTTTTTTTAATTTTGATTTATTTTAATATTTATTATTTTTATTATTTGTATATTAATTTTTTATTTTAATGAAATTTATTTGTATTAGATTATTTTTTTTTATTTAAATTAGTTAATTTAATTAATATATTAATTTTATATATTATTATTTTTTTTTTTTTATTTTATTGGGGGGGGGTGAATACTTTTTGGGGGGTGTAAGGACTTTTTGGGCGGGTTGAATACTTTTTGGGGGGTGTGAATACTTTTTGGGGGTTGAATACTTTTTGGGGGGGGTTGAATACTTTTTGGGGGGGTGTGAATACTTTTTGGGGGGGTGTGAATAGTTTTTGGGGGTGTGTGAATAGTTTTTGGGGGTGTGTGAATAGTTTTTGGGGGGTTCAATACTTTTTGGGGGGGTGTGAATACTTTTTGGGGGTGTGTGAATACTTTTTGGGGGGGTTGAATACTTTTTGGGGGTGTGTGAATACTTTTTGGGGGTGTGTGAATACTTTTTGGGGGGGTTGAATACTTTTTGGGGGGTGTGAATACTTTTTGGGGGGGTTGAATACTTTTTGGGGGGGTGTGAATACTTTTTGGGGCTGAGTGCTCGCAATGGCCGCGAAGTGGGCATTGCTAATCGCTGGCCGAAAATCGAACCAGAGGCTCGGCCACAAAGTTAGCGATTTACCGCTCAGGCAGCGACTCGCGCTACATGAGCGGTAAATCGCTAACTTTGTGGCCGAGCCTCTGGTTCTATTTTCGGCCAGCGACTCGCAATGGCCGCTTCGCGGCCATTGCTCGCGCTCAGCCAGCGACTCGCAATGGCCTCGCGGCCATTGCTCGCGCAGGCCAACTGGTGACGTCACAGAGTGACATAGCCACGGTCTTTTCGGGGTCCGACACGGAAGTGCCTACGGCAATTATATAGTAGATATATATATCAGTACGATGGTATATGGTGGTAATTAGAGCACATGTATAGCAGCACTATAGTATATGGCGGTAGATTATAGTAAATGTATAGCAGCACTATAGTATATGGCGGTACATTACAGTACATGTATAGCAGTGCTATGGTATATGGCGGTACATTAGAGTACATGTATAGCAGCGCTATGGTATATGGCAGTACATTATAGTAAATGTATAGCAGCACTATAGTATATGGCGGTACATTACAGTACATGTATAGCAGTGCTATGGTATATGGCGGTACATTACAGTACATGTATAGCAGCACTATGGTATATGGCAGTACATTATAGCACATGTATAGCAGCACTATGGTATATGGCAATACTGCGGTCACCGCGGTCCCCTACTCCTCCTGGCCCCCGGTTGTCCACAGTAAAATTAAAAAAATCCTCAGTGAGGATACTCACCTGTCCGGCGGCTCGCTCCACCTCCGCCTTGTAGGTCCTACAGGCCTTTAGGACCTGTAGTTGCCTGGGCAAGCGATCAGCTGAGGAGGGGAGGGGGGGCAGGATTGTGTTGGGGGGGCAGAATGAAGCGAGCGGGGCAGAATGAAGCGAGCGGGGCAGGATGGAGCGAGCGGGGCAGGATGGAGCGGGAAGGGGGGGCAGGATGGAGCGGGAGGGGGCAGGATGGAGCGGGAGGGGGCAGGATGGAGGCGGGGGAAACAGGATGAAGCCGGGGGAAACAGGATGAAGCCGGGGGAAACAGGATGGAGCGGGGGGGAACAGGATGGAGGCGGGGCGAACAGGATGGAGGCGGGGCAACAGGATGGAGGCGGGGCAACAGGATGGAGGCGGGGCAACAGGATGGAGGCGGGGGAGGGGGGCGGCAGGATGGAGCGAGCAGGGCAGGATGGAGGCGGGGGAGCAAGAAGAGCGGGGGGCAGGATGGATTGAGCGGGGCAGGATGGAGGCGGAGGAGCAGGATGAAGCCGAAGGGGCAGGATTGAGCAGATGAGCAGAATGGAGCAAGCGGGGCCGGATGAGTAAGCGTGAGGGCAGGATGGAGGCAGGGGAGGAAGAACAGCGGGGGTGAGGATGGAGCAAGCAGGGCAGGATGGAGTGAACGGGGCAGGAAGTAGTGAGTGGGGCAGGAAGGAGCAAGGGGGGCAGGATGGTGGGTGGGGGGGCAGGATGGTGGGTGGCGGAGCAGGATGGAGGGGGCGGGGCAGAATGGAGGCGGAGGGGCAGGATGGAGGCGGAGGGGCAGGATGGAGACGGAGGGGCAGGATGGAGGCGGAGGGGCAGGATGGAGCCGGAGGGGCAGGATGGAGCCGGAGGGGCAGGATGGAGTCGGAGGGGCAGGATGGAGTCGGAGGGGCAGGATGGACGGAGCGAGGCAGGATGGAGAAGGCAGGGCAGGATGGAGAAGGCAGGGCAGGATGGAGATGGCAGGGCAGGATGGAGACGGCAGGGCAGGATGGTGGCGGGGGGAGAGGGGGCGGGGAGGATGGAGGCGGCGGGGCAGGATGTTGGCGGGGGGTGAGGATGGTGGTGGGGGTGCGGGATGGAGTCGGGGGGGCAGGATGGTGTTGGGTGGGGCAGGATGGATAGGGGGGGGCAGGATGGAGGCGCTCCTCCTGACCCCCTCCGCTCCCCGTGGCACCCGTCCCTCTGGGCCTCCAGTCTCTGCGGCCCCCCTCCCTCTGGGGCTGCACACCCCCCTCCCCCCTCCTTCATGGTGATAATAAAACTAAAAAAACCTCAGTGAGGATACTTACCCTGCGGCGGCTCGCACCACCCGTCTTGTAGGTGGCAGGACAGGACCTGTCGTTGGCTGGGAAACCGATCTGCTGGGGGTCAGTGGGCAAAGCGAGCGTCAGTGGGCAGAGTGGGGGATGAGTGGGAAGAGCAGGGTTAGTGGGCAGAGTCATTGGGCAGAGCAGGGGTCAGTGGGCAGAGCTGGGGTCAGTGGGCAGAGCTGGGGTCAGTGGGCAGAGCTGGGGTCAGTGGGCATGGTCAGTAGCCAGAGGGGGGGGGGGGGGGTAAGTGGGCAGAGCAGGGTCAGTGGGCAGAGCGGGGGTGAGTGGGCAGAGTGGGGGGTGAATGGGCAGAGCAGGGTCAGTGAGCAGGATTTGGGGGTCAGTGGTCAGAGCAGGGTCATAGCGGGGGTCAGTGGTCAGAGCAGGGGTTAGTGGGCAGAGTGATTGGGCAGAGCAGGGGTCAGTGGGCACAGTCAGTAGGCACAGCAGGGGTTAGTGGGAAAAATCAGTGGGCAGAGCAGGGGTGAGTGAGCAGAGCAGGGGTGAGTGGGCACAGTCAGTGAGCAGAGCAGGGGTCAGCGGGCAGAGCGGGGGTGAGTGGGCAGAGCAGGGTTTAGTGGGCATAGCAAGGGTTATTGGGCACAGTCAGTGGGCAGAGCAGGGGTTAGTGGGCAGAGCGGCGGTCAATGGGCACAGTGAGTGGGCAGAGAAGGGTCAGTGGGTAGAGCATGGGTGAGTGGGCATGGTCAGTTGGCAGAGCAGGGGTCAGTGGGCATGGTGAAAGGGCAGAGCGGGGGGTGAGTGAACAGAGGGTGGTCAGTGGGCAGAGCAGGGTCAGTGGTAAAAGCAGGGGTGAGTGGGCAGAGTGGGAGTAAATGAGCAGAGCAGGGTCAGTAGGCAGTGTGAGGGGTCAGTGGGCAGAGCATGGTCAGTGGGCAGTGTGAGGGGTAAGTGGGCATAGCATGTTCAGTGGGCAGTGTGAGGCGTGAGTGGGCAGTGTGAGGGGTCAGTGGGCAGTGTGAGGGGTGAGTGGTCAGAGCAGGGTCAGTGGGCAGAGCAGGGTCAGTGTGAGGGGTGAGTGGGCAGAGCAGGGTCAGTGGGGTGTGTGAGGGGTCAGTGGGCAGAGCAGGGTGAGTGGGCAGTGTGAGTGGTCAGTGAGCAGAGCAGGGTCAGTGGGCAGAGCAGGGTGAGTGGGCATTGAGGGGTCAGTGGGCAGAGCATGTTCAGTGGGCAGAGGAGGGTCAGTGGGCAGTGTGAGGGGTCAGTGGGCCAAGCAGGGTGAGTGGGCAGAGCAGGGTCAGTGAGGGGTGAGTGGGCAGAGGATGGTCAGTGGGCAGAGCAGGGTCAGTGTGAGGGGTCAGTGGGCAGTGAGGGGTGAGTGGGCAGAGCATGGTGAGTGGGCAGAGCAGGATGAGTGGCCAGTGTGAGGGGTCAGTGGGCCGAGCAGGGTGAGTGGGCAGAGCATGGTCAGTGAGCATAGTGGGGGTGAGTGGGCAGAGAGGGGGTGAGTGGGCAGAGAGGGGGTCAGTGGGCAGAGCAGGGTCAGTGGTCAGAGTGGTGGTGAATGGGCAGAGCAGGGTCAGAGAGGGGGTCAGTGTGCAGAGTGGGGGTGAGGGGGCAGAGAGGGGGTCAGTGGGAAGAGTAGGGGGGTGAGTGGGCAGAGTGGGGGTGAGTGGGCAGAGCAGGATGAGTGGGCAGAGCAGGGTGAGTGGGCAGAGTGTGGGTGAGGGGGCAGAGAGGGGGTGAGGGGGCAGAGTAGGGGGGTGAGTGGGCAGAGTTTGGGGGTGAGTGGGCAGAGTGGGAGTCAGTGGTCAGAGTGGGGGTCAGTGGTCAGAGTGGGGGTCAGTGTGCAGAGTGGGGGTGAGGGGGGGCAGAGAGGGGGTGAGGGGGAAGAGTAGGGGGGTGAGTGGGCAGAGTGGGGGTCAGTGGTCAGAGTGGGGGTCAGTGGGCAGAGCAGGGTCAGGGGCAGAGTGGGGGTCAGTGTGCAGAGTGGGGGTGAGGGGGGCAGAGAGGGGGTGAGGGGGAAGAGTAGGGGGGTGAGTGGGCAGAGTTTGGGGGTCAGTGGGCAGAGTGGGGGTCAGTGGTCAGAGTGGGGGTCAGTGGGCAGAGCAGGGTCAGAGTGGGGGTCAGTGTGCAGAGTGGGGGTCAGTGTGCAGAGTGGGGTCAGTGTGCAGAGTGGGGGTCAGTGTGCAGAGTGGGGGTGAGGGGGAAGAGTTGGTGGGTGAGTGGGCAGAGTGGGGGTGAGTGGTCAGAGTGGGGGTCAGGGGCAGAGTGGGGGTGAGTAGGCAGAGCAGGGTCAGGGGCAGAGTGGGGGTCAGTGTGCAGCGCAGGGGGATGAGTAGGCAGAGTAGGTTAGATCGGAACAGGACCTTTGATGACGTCACGATCATGTGATCTGTGACTCCACCCATCATCGTGACGTCATCAGAGGTCCTCAAGCAGGATGAAGAGAGATCGCGGCTGGCTTGAAGGAGCTGTGGTAAGAGGCCGGGGGGGGTGACCGGACAGTGGAGGGGGTCTGTGCTGACAGGCGGGGGGTGACCGGAGAGTGGGGGGGGCGATCGGGGAGCGGAGGGGCAGTGGTGATAGGCTGGGGGTGACCGGGCAGTGGAGGATGGCTATGGTGACAGGCAGGGGGGTGATGGGGCAGCGGGGAGAAGTGTTGTGACAGGCGGGGGTGACCGGGCAGTGGAGGATGGCTATGGTGACAGGCAGGGGGGTGATGGGGCAGGCAGCGCGGGCAGGAGGAGGATCATCACTATTAATATGTGTGCTGACAGCGGCGACGGCTCGCAATGCCCGCTACGCGGGCAATGCTTCGCCGTGGTGACGTCACATAGTGACAAAGCCACGGCGTGCCGGGGGCCGACACAAAACGTGCTACGGCAATTATATAGTAGATTGGCAATAACCGATAAAACACCGGTCAAAAACAGGGGGAGTAACCACCATCACACACCGCTCTCACAAATATCCCCTGCACCACAAGCCCTCAACAAAATCCAAGTGGCACGAAAAGATAGTACTGATTCATTTCTAATGGAACAAATCCATTACTTCATTCAGACCTTTTGGTTATAATGTATTCAATGTATGAATCCCAAAGATTTCTCTGCAATTCAGAGCTTTGATAAGATTAGGTGTCTCAGGGGTTATATGGTCAATGGGTGTGATTTTGAGAGATGCCTGTTTGTCATGGTGTATCAAATAATTTTTCGACATTCCATGTTGTAGAAAGCCTTTGGATATATTGTGCCTGTGGGAATTCAACCTTTTGTGTAAAAGCTGAGTGGTTCTCCCCATATATTTTTTCAATACAAAAAAGGTGGGGGATCAAGAGGCGCAATAGTGCCCTATCACTAGTGACACTCAGATGTGAGTGGTGTAATGCAGTTACACTCACCTATTCCAGTTGTGAGACCCACAACTGGTTTAACAGCATATCACAGTATCAGCTGCTGCAGGACCTCCACCGACCACTCCAACGTGGAAAAACTGCCAGAAAATATGGGAAGCAACGTGTAACACCACGGTCCGCACTGCTGAGTCCACAAAATCACCTGGGATGCAAGATGTTGTAGCAGTATACTTCTTTATTCCTTCCTACGCGTTTCGCCGCCCTTCCTGGCACCTTCCTCAGGGATATTACATCAGCCATAGGAGCAGGGAATTTATAACCACTAAGACACCTAATCTTATCAAAGCTCTGAATTGCAGAGAAATCTTCTGGATTCATAAATTGAATACCTTACAATCAAATGACCTGAATGAAGTAATGGATTTGTTGCGTTAGAAATTAATTAGTACTACCTTACCGTGCCGTTTGGATTTTGTTGAGGGCTTGTGGGGCAGGGGATATTTGTGAGAGTGGTGCGTGGTACCGTGGTACCTCCCCCCACTTTTGAATGATGTTTTAGGCGATTATCGCTAATTATATAAGAGTGTTCCTTTATTTTTGGCTTGATTGTTTAATTGTAAAGTATGGATAAATTTGATCTGATCTTATTATAGTACTAATAGTTACACAACATAGGGCAACATGATTTATTCCCTATCTTTGGAATGGATATATATACCGTATTTGGTATAACATGCGCATTTTCTATTTTATCCCTTGCAATTTTATATGGGGAGCTCAATTGTTTGGCTTCATTAGAGCCATGGGCTAATGGTCAGTGAGAAAAATGTTTCCACAAGGAGCAGAAAGTTCAGTCCCACAATTTATGATTTCAAAGTCTATATGTTTATTTATTTGTATGATGTTTTTAACGTTTTTACTTTGTAATAATGTTTTATATTGCGTTTGGAGTATTATGAATATGGAATGTTATTATTTATTTCATTTTTTGTGTATTATATCATTCATGTGAGAGTGTATTCTGATGTGCTGGGAGAAGGCTAAGAGGCGGGTTCTCTGTAAATCTCCTGCTGCCGGTTCCTCTGGCACTATAAATATTTGTATGATCTGTATGGAGCAAAAGGATTTTTATGCCCTGAAGAAGTGGCCAGAGGGCCACGAAGTACGTGGGCTTAGTAAAGTGTCCTGGGAAGAAAAATAAAACACTGTTACCGTGTCATTGTCCGGCAGCGCACATGGTGGATCCTTGCTTTATTCTTTGATATCCTAGTTCATCGGTGGATCAGTGCAGCAGCCGTTTATGTGCTTGAGTGGTGGTTAATGCTAATGTAAAGAAACTTCTTAACAAATTGGAGGACCTAATTGAGGAAAAGCTTCATTTTCAACTAGAAACAAGGTTCTTATCGATATACAGGGTGGGCCATTTATATGGATGCACCTAAATAAAATGGGAATGGTTAGTGATATCAACTTCCTGTTTGTGGCACATTGGTATATGGGAGGGGGAAAATTTTTCCAGATGGGTGGTGACCATGGTGGCCATTTTGGATCCAACTTTATTTTTTTCAATGGGAGGAGGGTCATGTGACGCATCAACCTGAGAATTTCATTAGAAAAACAATGGTGTGCTTGGTTTTAATGTAACTTTATTCTTTCATTAGTTATTTACAAGTTTATGACCACTTATAAAATGTGTTCAAAGTGCTGCCCATTGTGTTGGAATGTCAATGCAACTCTCTTTTCCCGCTTTTGACTAACACTGATAGCAACACCACAGAAGTAATGCTAGCACCGGCTTCCAGTATCTGTTGTTTCAGATGCTGCACATCTCGTATCTTCACAGCATAGACAATTGTCTTCAGATGAGTTATGAAGCAAACTTTTTTGTGAATGGTGAAGTTAACAAACAAAACCACCGCTATTGGTCTGACACTAACCCACAATGGATAGATCCCTCCAAGACTGTTGTAAAACAAAAATTGATGGTATGGTATATGGGGTACAAAGACAGTGGGGCCATTATTCATCCACGGAACCCTCAATGCCACTGGATATCTGAAATTGCTACATGATTCAGATATCCAGTGACATTGAGGTTTCCATTGATGAAGAATGGCCCCAGAATCTTTGTACCCCATATGCCATATGCAAAATAAAAAGAGATACATTTAAGGAATTTGATTCCTTACAAAAAAAGGAGAGATTCCACAGGGAGACTCTAAAGGCCACTTCACATGCTAGGATATCGTTAACGATATTGTTGAAATGTCACGGATTTGTGATAGCTCAAACTATATCGTTTGTGCTTCATTGCGTGTAAACGAACGATGTTGGAAGAAAAAATCGTTGGATCGTTCATTCAAAATTTGAGATCCAGACCTCAAATCTATTGTTCATCCTCCAATTAACGTCCTGGGAAGCAGCAACATCGTTCAGTGTGACACATTTTTGAACGATGTCGTTCATATTTCTCCTATTCCTGCTGCTTTGTAAAATCGTTCAAATATTCTTCTCAAAATAGCTAGAGAGTTGCCAAATTTTGAGATCGTTAACGATATCCTTGCATGTGACAACACATTAACGATGTCGGAAGGATCGCAGTCACGTGACATAGCTAACGATCTTGTTCACCTATATCCTAGCGTGTGATGCGGCCTTTATGATGATCATGATCTAATGAATCTTTTGGACTTGTCGGCATATGAGGAGGGTTCATAAACCTATTGATAATATAATGGGTGAGGAAATGTCAAGTACTTATGAAGAAATTATGAGAGGATCATCACTAGCGATGAGCGAGTATATTCGTAACTATTCAGTACTCGCTGAATAGTACGGTATTCGGGATACTCGTTACTCCGCAAGTTTCCTTGTGATTACTCGTTAGGAGTACTGAGTAGTAAATTCACTTTCACAGTGTATCTACAGTTGCGGCCAAAAGTATTGACACCCCTGCAATTCTGTCAGATAATACTCAGTTTCTTCCTGAAATTGATTGCAGTCACAAATTCTTTGGTATTATTATCTTCATTTAATTTGTCTTCAATGAAAAAACACAAAAGAGAATGAAGCAAAAAGCAAAACATTGATCATTTCACACAAAACTCCAAAAATGGGCCAGACAAAAGTATTGGCACCCTCAGCCTAATACTTGGTTGCACAACCTTTACAAAAAATAACTGCGATCAACCACTTCTGGTAACCATCAATGAGTTTCTTACAATGCTCTGCTGGAATTTTAGACCATTCTTCTTTGGCAAACTGCTCTAGGTCCCTGATATTTGAAGGGTGCCTTCTCTAGACT